>NW_019013032.1:0-10512 GCF_000150535.2 Carica papaya | reverse complement strand
GGTAAGATGGTGAGTTGGTTCATGGATGTGAAACTTATACGATAATTTGACAGGTTTACATTGTTTAGATTTGATAAAATACCAGAACACTGAGCTTTTTGAGGAGATAACTTGATGTTTCCTTGGTATGGAAGAGATAAAAGGAGCTTTCCTGTAAATTTTGCTCTTCTTTTGTGGTTTTGTCTTTGTATGTTAGTTTGCTCAAGAGGCAGCTATTAAAGTGGTAGGTTTTATGCCTTTTCTAGTTAGCGAAAACTTTGACACCATGGAAACAGCTTCCTTTCTTTTCAAAGAGTAAGACTGAGGAATGATTGTCGAGTTAGCAGAAGTTTTTATTTTCATACATATTATGCTCTTTCTGGGGAAAAAGTTTTTCTTTGGACAGTAACTGACTTTTTGTTCCATTGGATAAAGTTGCATTCTTTGGTCTCTCTTCCTCTCATCGACCACCAATGTTATGGATTCTGTCCTCCCTGAGTATCGTGCTGCACAAGGACTGGCATGCAAAGGGGCTGCATAGCTACTAATTTCCAAACAAGAGTTTTGTTTTGTTTTATTGAATTTTTCTTTTGTTTCAACATTCTATAGTCTTGTTCAAGGAAGCATCTGTTTTGAGTATCAAAGTCATTTAGAAAACTAACTTGAAAGGAGAGCTGTTGCTTCTGATTTAGATTTGTCTTTGGTTTTTATTGTTGAAAGATGGGGATTGTGTGAGAAAGGCGTATATATGCAGGAGTAAATAGCTATAACTTCTGGTTCCATGTTATATTGTCATATCAAAATCTGGAAAGTTGATTGGAGTTTATGAAATTTGGGATTAAGGCAAGTGGTATGAGATGTAGAATTTAACTTAAAAGAGAATTATTTCTTACTTTTTAGTTAGGTGAAGATGTGGAAATCCTGGAGGTTGAAAAAGACCACAAGGATGAGCATTTAGTTGATGCTACTGAACCCTAGGGCAACTTTGTTACAACTTGCTGCAGGACTTGCATTTATTGGTTTCTTTGGGAAGTGGTCTTGACCCTAGTTCTGTTAAGGCATGAGATCCACCCTTAAGGTGTTGTTCACAGTTAGGAATATTAAAATCACTTCAAGTGATATACACCTGAAGAGGTGGATGACAGCATATCCTTTTCACCTACAGTTAGCAGGGTTGATTATTATTATTATTATATCTAGACATGGAATTCCTAGTTGTAGAGATATAGCAAGGAAGATTACAGAAATGATCTCGGAGCCTGTAATTTCCATATGTTTGTCTGTAATCATCATTAGAGAAAGAGAGCTGCACGATTATTCACATATTCTGCATAAAATGAAAGAGAGAATATTGAAAGCAGTTGCATTTGCTGATGGCTTACTTCTTGTAATCGAAGATTGATTTAGGAATTCATAGTTTGGAAGGCTTTTGACAAGGGTTATGTTAAGGAGGTGGAAACTTAAAGAGCTTTATGGGTCCAACTCCAGCAGACTATTGGAACTACACTCCACAAATTGTTGGAGCAAGGATTACAGAAGGAATCAGTTATGTTCTAACCAATTTGGAGGTTGAAAGTGGTAGTTTGGCATTTTGAGTTATTTCAAAATTTAGATAAATTAATGGAAGACCGATTGGATAATGGAGAAATTCTTAAATTTGAAACTGTTTTGCCTCTAGTGGCTGTAGCGTGAAATATCCATCATCAGGTTAAAAATTGATGGTTAGGAGATCAATCATCATGGTCAGAGTAAGAGTTGATTGCCGTTAACATTTTAGCTTTTCTTAAGAAAATTATAGCTTATCAATTATCTTGGTGGATGGCTATCTCCAAAGAACAACACTGAGAAATACTAGTTTGGTGAATGAAGTTAGGAACTATTAGTATATATCTGTGTGATTGTCATCAGTCACCAGTTCTGTTATTTATGTTCACACAAATTTTGGGTACAGTGTTAGCCTGTTTTATGACTTGAAGATAAGTAATACCACCCTGTTTCCTCCTACGGGTTTCATGCATCTTAGTTATGAATGTTTATTTATTTATTTACCTTGATCCCACCGTTTTACAGAAGGGGACAGATTCTCTTATTATCAGTCAAGTCAAATTTTGCAGGCTAAGCAATGACCAGCATAACAATAGCCACCCATTCTAAATTATTGCCTTCTCCTGCCATAAAAGCAAGAGGTGGAAGGGAAATGTGAAAGTTTGTACTCTTCTGCCTTGTGTTAGAACATGACATTTGGGTTACTGAATGACATTTGTATGGACGTTGCATTATGCATCTTAAATGACTGTTGATCTATGGATTGATATGTATGGCTTGGATCTAATTATGGGTTTATTGTGAAAAAGGGTAGGGGCTTGTTAAGAGAGAATTCTCTGATCTCTTGATAAGGAACAGAGAGAACCCTTCTACCTCTGGGGATAGAGCAAGAACTCATAGAGAATAGGTAACTCGAAACTGTTTGGAATAATCTCTTGCCACATATAAGGAAAAGATAAAAACTTCTACAGTTTACACATAAACTGTCTAGGAACTGCATAAAATATAATCTACTTTTTCTTCGTGTCGGTAAATCTTTAAAAGCCAAACAAAAATCCATTACTCTTATGGGTCTGGTGTATAACACATTAGCATGATGCTGGTATTTTAAAAATTGATTGAATGTCTCACATCGAGCTTTAGCTGTTGTTCCTTGTCTTAATCTATCCTTGCTTGTTCTGTTGCGCCATTAACCATGGGCAATCATATATGAAATTGTGAATCATCTTCTTAAAATCCCCTGATGCAGGCAAGGGATGTCTCTCATCAATCCCATCAGAATAACAAGACAGTAGAGTCAAGGTGAGGAAGACCTACCAATATCCTTTCCATTGGCTCAATCATGGACCCCATGAGGGCACCAACATCTCTTTATTCTCTCATTAGCCTCATTATCATTTTGATTATTTAAGTTGTTATTGAGTCATTTTTTACCATGATATTGGGACATATTTGTGTAACCTGGATTCTGAGATTAGTCCTGGAAAAGATGTGGTTGGTGTGCTGTATTATGAAAGGAGGAGGGGCCATGGAGTTGGTCCCATATGCAGCATTTTGTAGACTTTGATGCTAATGTAGTCTTTTTTGACCAAAACACATCGACAATGAGCAGATTGATCTTAAAGATCTCTCGTGAACCTTTCTTGCGCAAAAGGTTGTCTGGGATCTAAGGAAAATAGTTGTGCTTATGCTTTGGTTCATGATGAGTTTGATATTAGATTATTACTATTTTTCATTTGCTTTTCTTATCTGAGGACAGGATTCCTTCACAAGATCTGCTAGATTACCTTAGTTTTGATTAGCTCGTGATACTAAATTGGCATGTGGCTAACATTCTTTCAAATCCTAGAGATATTTCTTGTTGAACATCTTGGTTTTTTTCAAGGCAAGAGCACTAGCTCTTTGAAATAACATGAAAAATAAACATAAGAAGAGAATAAAGCTAGTTTATCTTTCAAACTAGAAGTCTAAAATTCTCAAAATCAATTGAACATGTTTTTTGTTTTCCCCTTTTTCAGATTTTTAAATTTTGTTCTTGAGTGTGGTGGGCACACAAAATTTGTTCCCTGTTTTACCAGCTGTCTTAAGCACTTAGGCTCTAGAGCACATGTATATATTATACCACTATATTTAATCACCCACTCAAGAAAAAAGCAAAAGAATATATAAATACTAATATTTTCTTTACCTATTGTAATAATTGGGGATGCAAGATAATTTTATTATGTTTCTTCAAAAAGAGGGTTTTACTTATTCAATTTGATTATACCCTAAAAGATAAAGATTTCTTTAAAAACAATCAAAGATCTATCTTCAATTGAAATCCTTTCTCCTCAGAATTCAAAGACAGAATCAAGAGCCTACAGAACCATCCTCCACAGGCCTATACATATTATTAGTTTTGTTTTGAAGAAGAGAAGAAAAGTAGAACCTCAAGTGACAACCAAATTTATGAATGAAGATGGTTCATGAATCTCTAAATCACAATCAACTTTATCCACATGGGAAGGTTTCATGGCTTGTTAGGTATTTGTATTCCCCACAATTTTTTTGTTTAATTTTCTTGTCCACTTCTCTTTGTTTCACTGACCCTACACATTAGGTCCAACTCTACTTTCATTTGTATTATTAATCCCACATAATATAATCTCTATTTAGTCAAATAATTCTCATAAATTTTTTTAAAAAATAATAATAAATCAATTATATTATAGTTAACATATAAAAAATAATAATTTTATCTTTCAAATTAAACTTAATTACGGACAAGAGTTAATCTAATTCACAATGAGAAATGATTCTTGTCTTAATTACCCAAGTTGGGTTTGTAATATTCTAACTTTATCGAGTTTTTTTTGTTTAATTTAATTCGAATTGAAACTGTGAATTTCGATATTCGAACAAAAAAAAATAATAAAATTTATAAGCTAATTATATTAATAAATTTAGTTTAAAATGCTCATATTTTTTTGTTTTCTAAATAAATTTATGGCAAATTTTTCTTCTTATATTTGAAGAAAAAAAAAATCATTCATTTAATCTTCTCTTTTACTTAAAGAAAACAAACCCATCTATATTTCTTCTTTAAAAAATAATATTTCTTTTAAAAAAGAATTTCCTTTTCCTCTCTCACTCATGGTAACTACGTAAATACCCCATTAGAAAGAATAATTTTCTCTCAATCTCTCTTCAAAAAGAAGAAGAAGAAGAAGGAAAAGTTCCTCTCAATCTCTGCCAAAGAGCTTCAAAAAGAGAGGATACAGAATGTTCTTCTAAAAATAATTAAAGCCCAATAATCAATTACCTATAATTTCTTTATGTTCAAAAAAAAAAAAGAAAGAAAAACAGAGCAGGAGAGAGAAAAACAGAGAGAGAGAGAGAGAGAGAGAGAGAGTGCGTGTGTGTGAGTGAGTGAGGGAGTGAGTGAGTGAGGAGTTTGTGGGAGATGGGAGGGGTGACGTCGTCAATGGCGGCAAAGTTCGCTTTCTTTCCGCCGAACCCACCATCGTATAAGCTGATAACCGACGACCTCACCGGGCTCTTGTTGCTCAGCCCTTATCCCCACCGCGAGAACGTTGAAATCCTGAAGCTGCCGACTCGGAGAGGGACGGAGATTGTGGCGGTCTACGTGAGGCATCCGATGGCCACCTCCACTCTACTTTACTCGCATGGTAACGCCGCCGATCTGGGTCAGATGTATGAGCTCTTCATCGAATTGAGCATTCACTTGCGAGTTAATCTCATGGGGTACTCTGCTTTTTCCCTTTAAAAACAAAATTTGAGATGTTTTGCATCTGGGTTTTGGGGATTTTGTGCTTTTCGGTTCCATTACTTTTCTAATTTTATGATTTTGAGGATTTTTTTTTCATGTTAGTATTAACTTGACTTTACTGACCACGGATTTTTTTTTTGGGAAAATATTGTGAATCTGACTTTCAAGAAATTGGGATTTGCTGGAAAATTAGCAGAAAATGGTGGCTTATTTGGTTGCCAATTATTTTCTGCCCCTTTTGATCAGATCACTGAGTTCTTCCATAATAGTTCATATATAGCAGTTGGGTTCCAAGGAAATAATCTAATTAAAATGGAAATTTAGTCCATCTATTAACGTCCTCTCCCCAATCCCAATTGCAAGTTTAAGACTTAAACAAGATTTGTTCTTGGTCCTTTTGCAGGAGTTGTTTAGTTAAATTTCATGTTTAATGCAGGCTTTTTTGGTAACTCCAGAAAATTGGGATAGCTTTCTGTCAGTAGATTTATAGCTTTTGATATTTTTATCAGATTGCTGGTTCTCACCAATGTGAAAAAACTAAGGGGAATTCAGTCAAACAAGTTTGACTTGCTTGTTTAACCTTCTTCTAAGGCATATTTGTAAACCTACATAAACCCTTTTTGCTGCTTGATTTATCTCCTGTGTAGGAAAGTAAACCAAGAACATGTCTCTTTATGGCAGGTACGATTATTCGGGATATGGACAATCAACTGGAAAGGTGTGTTGTGATTACTGTTTCTTTTCTTTAGAAAGAGAAAGGATGGAACTTTTTCGAAGAGAGGATTCGTTGTCCTATAGTTTGTGTTGATAGTGGTCAGTGTTCTTGTATGACTACCTAAAGCTGCTATCTTTGCTTGTAATGCAGCCGAGTGAGCAAAATACATATGCAGATATTGAAGCTGCATATAAGTGTCTTGAAGAGAGTTATGGAGCGAAACAGGAAGATATCATCCTTTACGGCCAATCTGTGGGAAGTGGCCCTACTTTGGATCTTGCTGCTCGGCTGCCTCAGTTGAGAGCTGTTGTTCTCCATAGTCCTATACTTTCCGGGTTAAGAGTCATGTATCCAGTGAAGCGTACATACTGGTTCGACATTTATAAGGTAACATATATGTTCATAAGTTCACTTCTTATAGTACTATGCTTAAGTGAATAACTGAACTTTTTCACATACTTGAATGCTTTTTTGTGTTGTCTTGTGCAGAATATTGACAAAATTCCGCTTGTTAGTTGTCCCGTGCTTATTATCCACGTAAGTATGGTATTCTAATTTCTGATATTGATTAAAAAGAAACTCTTACAAATGCGACTTTCTCTTATAATTGCTGTATCTTCCTGTTCTAGATGGTTTAGCTATTGATTTTGGTTAATGTCATACAATGACTCCTGTTTGTTTCTTTCTCTTCTCTTTATGTTTCTTATGGTGTGTAGTTTAGTTGTTATTGAATACTTCCTTTTTCATTATCCATGCTGTTTATCATATCCTTGTTTAGATAGATCTTCACAATATTCTTGCTAACTCTGAGGTTCCATGTTGCACTTGGAAAAAGCAGTATTATAAATCTATGTTCCGACTTTCCTTTTTGAACGTCATTTGCAATGTGTAGTACTATCTGTTATGACCATCAATTCGACCTTCTATGATTTTCCCTTGTGGGTTTCAGAGCAAATCCATTTCTTTCGAATCAAACCTGAGACACCCAAATCCCCATTGGTATGTTGCCTGGTGCAAAGTGTCTTGAATCCAAACAAAACTAGCTGTCATGTTGTGACTTAGAATAATTACCAGTGTTTTGACAATTCTCAATCCAAACATGAAGTAAATTAGTCTTGAGGGCCATTCTCTGTGGAGCTACTTCCATTCTGTTATCTCAAGTTCTTCCATATAAACACCAGGCATTAGCTGGGTGATTAGGTTTGGCCATTTCCATAGAGCTAGGCATTTTTAATCTGACTCCTGAAGACTACAAGCACACTATCTTTGTCCCCAAGAAAGTTTTTCAATGTAAATAAGTTTGGAGGTTCTTCCACTTTCTTGAATTATTTGCTTATTGATAATGTTCTGATGGTTCAATTCAATTCCTGTTCAAGTTTTAGTTCTAGTTTTCATTTTAATTTGCTTTAATATGAATAATTAGAAGATAATTTATTGTATTTGTGTTATTACCACCTCATTTTAATTTCCTCCTTAATGAAGGAAATTTGGTTCCTACCCTTCAAGGCATGGGTTAAAATCCCATCATCAATGAACTTGAGGTGGATACTAATAATCAAATACAATATTTAAAAATAAAAGAAAATAAAAAGTGTCGGAAGTATATTAAAATCACGGCACTAACAGGATGCTACCCATTTATAGAATATTTACAAATCTGTTAGAATATCTACTATATTTTCAAAATCCTCCATCCTATATATGTCATGTCTAAAAATCAAATAACTAAAATAACGAAACTATCTATTCTTAATTTTAGATATTTCTCATTCAATCCCCTCAAAGGCCCTACTATTTCTCTCTTTCCATACTATCTAAAAAATAATCAATGGAATAAGATTTACAAATTTTTTCTTCATAAAATCTCATCACATGCCCAAATATCATCCCTCACTAATCCCACTAGAACCCATTTTAACCCTAACATTTTATCCCTAACAAAATATAAACCATTGTCCACATCTTATAAACCATCTCACGCTAAAGTAAAATATGATTGCACGACTCTGCAGTATTCTTGTAAAGATAACATCCATTCATCCTTGTCCTCCCCTTTCTCATCAACTTGTCAATAACCAAACACTATATTATAGTAAAATTACGCGTATTAAGGTTAAGGTGAGAACTAGAACTAGGATCAAACGAGAATTAAACCAAACACAATGTAGGTGTTATCTATCGTGATTATGCTTGGATATTTCCTTACAATATTTCAATTTCAGCTTCACTCTGCTTCACTTGTAGTCCAGAAAAGAAGAAAAAGATTTCTTCAATGTGAATATGTTTGGAGGTTTTTCCACTTCCCATAATCTTATTCCTTTATAGGTAAAAATTATATAGGGTATCATTTTCAAGACTATAAATAGATATTGGATTGTAAATAATAGCAAATCACATTGTAATTCTTCTCATATCTTGATATTCATATTATGATATAATCAATGTAGGGCACTTCAGATGAAGTAGTTGATTGCTCCCATGGCAAGCAACTCTGGGAACTGTGCAAAGAGAAGTATGAACCACTTTGGCTTAAAGGAGGCAACCACTGTGATTTAGAGCATTACCCTGAGTATATCAGGCATCTCAAGAAGTTTATATCAACAGTAGAGAAATCTCCATCCCAAAGATACAGTTCTAGGAGAAGCACAGATCAATTTGAGCAACCTCGGAAGAGCACAGATGTGTTTGAGGTTTCAAGGAAGAGTACTGACCGGAGAGAAAAACCGCGGAAGAGCACTGATAGACCTGAAAAACTAAAAAGCCACTCTAATACTATTGATAAACTAGAAAAATTGAGAATATTTGATCAAATGGAAAGATCCCGGAGGAGTGTTGATTGCCATGAGAAGTCCCGGAAAAGCATCGATCACCAATTGGAAAGGGCAAGGAAGAGTGTTGATCGGTTGGAAAGAATACGAACAGGGTAATAGTAATTACATGAAAAAAGAAAAAACTGCACAATTTTATGCACGTGGAATTTTTTTTTTTGTCCTTTTAATTTATTGTGGTTTGCTGGCTCTCTAGTTGGCTTGTGATATCCCTGTAAAAACTATGGCATGAAATGAGAAAGGTTTTGGTGTTATAGTGACTATTTTCTTCCCTTTGAATTTTTCACTCAATGTTTGAGTTCAAGTTGCAGTCATAGCCAAAAATCGAGTTAAGAGTCATAGCCAAAAGTCATAGTTCAACAGAAAAAGCTTATGGTACATGCCAATCACAATTCAGAACATAAGATCTGCCAAGTCAGTTCACTTAATTTACTTATCATTATCAGAAAGATTGAGACTAGGAAGCAAAAGTTTGTTCTGCTTCTTTATTGTATGGCTTGTATCAAAGTAGGTGTTACACATTAGTGAATGAAGAAAAAAGTGCAAGAAATAACAGGAGTTCTACAATGGTTAATTTCAATTGTCCAAAGGTTCTACCGTAATCTGTAAACCTGTTTTCTGATCGTGTGAATTGCATACTGTTTCTGTGTTCTTCTCGTTTCTGCTAAATGCACAACTGAAAGAAGCTATATATAAGGAGTTCAAACCTGAAAACAATAGGGGAGACAAATTCTTTGTACTCCTTTAGTGAATCAAAAATATTCGGCAGATCCGTCAACCAGAGAGAAATTTGGCTTATGTTCGCTGTATTCAACTATGGCTGATGGTGGAAGATGACCAATGCAGATCTTGTGCACTGTTGCAAAAAGCGGAAATAACTCCAGCCATCCCCGGTGGCTCAGAACCTCATAAACCTCTCTTGCTGTTGAAACACCCTTCACATGTAGAAGTAGATTTCATAAATATTTGACGCCAAAAAAATTGAAAAAAAACTCCCATGGTAGTTTCTTTAAACCCACATGCTAAATTTATATACTGATTCTAACAAGTGGTTTCTTCATATTTGCCAGTGTTTATTCAAGTCAGTAAAATTGCAGAGAAATAAAGGTTTTATTTCCTATGCAAAAATATTCTTAAGCTTTTATTTTCTAAATTAATTCGTTTTTATGCAAGATTTTACTCAGCAAAAATATACAAAAGTTGCATAAGTAAAAACAAAAGCAAAACTAAAATAATTTTCTAAAAAAATTTTAGAACAAAATTTTAAAAATTTATAGCAACCTAGTTAGTGTATCTACCTGTAATTTCTGGCCCTGCAGCATCTCGGCTTCAAGCTCATCGAAAGACCTGTTAACAAGAGAAAATAACATTATGCAAAATAGAATTCTCGCCAAGTCTGCCTACCGGAAAATAACTTAACCTTTTGCCTCCATTCCTTGCAAAAGCCTCAGCAACTTTCCTATTTCTTCCTCCCACTGCCACAAATAAGTTACAGTCAAACCAAAATCACCCCATAAGAGAAAAGAAGAAAGCAAACTGGGAGTGCCTTACGGCATGTGGTGATCAGATCAGCTACGCCACAACTCTCAAAGAAGGTGCTGTCTTTAACCGATGAAAACAACAACTTGGAAAGTGCTCTCATTTCTCTCAGCCCAATTCTCATAATCGCAGCC
>NW_019013020.1:0-10000 GCF_000150535.2 Carica papaya | reverse complement strand
TAGGCAGAGCTGTTGCTGAGAACTTCACTTTGCAAAGCCTAACAGATCAGGAGACTAACAACATAACCCTATTAAGTTTGTTGGAATAACTCCACTATACCCAGCAGCCCCATAACAGGATTTGGACCTTAGACCCCTCGGGATTATGCACGTTTAAATCCTATTTTGATCACATAAACAAGCCTTATCTGTTACTAAGTTCTTTTTGTCGATGTATTTGGAAAACTGAAGTCCCTTAAAAGGTGAAGGCGTTTAGGCTAAACAAGCTCAATATTAATGGGTTGCTGTAAATTCTCAGACCTGATCAAGCTTTTTCACTGGACTTTTGTGTTATGTGTCGCAGGAAAGGCGAGACACACACTCATTTATCCTTTCAGCGATTGGGTTTGGAAGTTGTAGATGAGGTTGTTTGATATGTTTAGATTGGTTTGGGTCATTTCTCCTTTAGAATGTATATGAGTTCGAATCTTTATGGGGAAGGAGTAACGCCTAGTAGGTTAGCCTTAGATTTCTTAAATAGTTTAAAAATTGTAATTATATTAAATGTAAAACGATTATTTTTTTTTCTTTTGAGATAAAAAGTCTGATAAGTATATTAAGATAAGACACCAAGGGGATACCATCCATTTACAAAAAAAAAATGTACAACTATTGTACTAGTTAGGAATCTATATTATTGAGGAGTATTATTATAGTTTTACTAAATTAGAATTTTATTCTTATTAGTATATTTCATATTTGTATTAGAATTAATATTTCTAATTCTATTAGTTTATTATTTGTCAATTCAATTCTGTTTAGGAAAGTTTACTTAGAAGTTATTATAAACAGTTTTGTAATTCACTTATTATATTGTTCAAGTATTCAATAATATTTTAAGAGTTTTTCAATTTTTTGGTTGTATGATGCAACTAAATTCTTAAATATAATGTACAAAACTTCTTAAATGTGATATCAAATGAAATCAGAGTGATTGAATAAAATTTTTCTGATATGTGTTTCTTGGTTTAGTCTGTGTACTGTTTTTATACATTAATAGAGGAGAAAATATAGGAGATATTTTAGGAAAAATCTAATCAAATTAGCCTAAATCAGCCTAGGATCAAGGATCCTAATCGGAAAAAAGAATCATCCTAGGATCAGGAAACTTTGACCAGGAAATGAGTCAAATTACTTATCCCTCGGTCTATTAGTGAATTCTCTCTTCAGGGATTGTGAAAGATGTTCCACTAGAAATATTCTTGTTATTGCTTCGACTCATATTCCTAAAAAAGTGGATCCCGCTCTAATAGCCCCGAATAAATTAAATACATGCATTAAGATACGAAGGCTTCATATTCCATAACAACGAAAGCACTTTTTCACTCTTTCATATATTGAGAGGGTGCAGTCGGCATTTTTGTGGACCCTGGATCCATGTCTTATGGACTTTAAGTTAGAAATATTCACACAATAACCTAAAGTTCCATCAATTCCTGGCTGAGTAAACGAATTAGAATCTTTATCTCATTTCTGAGAACATCCTAAATTTCTCTTGATTCTCTCCCTAGTCTCTCCCTAAAAAGACACTGGTTGAAACATTTTATAGAATGTATTTGGAAAGGCAGGTGATTAATTAAACAATGATTATCCTAGCAACATTATCTTTTTGTTAAATGACAAATTATTGTTCTGTCATGATTCAAAGTACAAAAAGTTTAATGAAATGTTAGCATAAGAAGAAGCAGATGAAACCACAAGAGTATATGAATAGACCATAAATGCTGTTAAGGTTCAATCCAGACATTTTGTTTATGCTTTTCTGCATGATTAACAAAATAAATTATAGACTGCTTTGAAAGTTTTTATGTTGAATGGTAAGAGTGTATTTGTTTTGAAGTTTTCATATATATATTTGAAGGTTGAACATTTATAAAATGGAGTCTGCGGTATTTCTGTTTATTCCTTTGGTTTCCTGCATGTTTTTTTTATCCTTCTCAATAATATTTGTAGATTTTTTACTCATATCTAGATTTCTTCTTTTTAATATAATCTTTATCTATTGACTAAGGAAAGAAGTTGTGTGGTTTACCAGATATTTTCCAACTTGCGCTATTTGACAGGAAAGAAGGTTGCTAGTCGGAAACAGGACGTTCTGGAACTTGTCGAACATTTTAATGTGAGTACTTTTCCTGTTAGTTTATATGCTGATTTTTATCTGTCGTAGTTCCGCTGGTTGTTCATGCTTATGGGATCCAGGAGATTTTAATGTGACTGTTTTCTATCTGTAGTACTTTTTGAATTTTCAGGATCCTTGTAGCTGTTTAAGTAAGCCCAAATTGGTTAAACGTAAAGCTTTAGGTAAAAAGAAAGGCAAAATGGATAGGAGTCTATAGGATAGGAGTCTATAGGTCCAAGTCAAAATCAGACCATCTTCTTTTTGTCTATAAAGGAAGTTGCCCAAGTATTCCTGCCAGGAGCCAACCCAGGTTAATTTTAATTGCCTCTACTCTCCACTGTCTTCTTTGTAAAAAGGCAGAGATGTCCCTGAAAATCCTTCTTTTCCTGATACTCCTTCATTTGTTAAAAATCGTGTCCAGAACCGGTCTTCTTTGAACTCTTTAGGAAATGTTTTGGATACTGATGACTTGTTCTTTTATCCACTTTGAGTCCACTTATGGTCTTCTTTTTCTGATTGGCCTGTTGAGGAGAGGGGAGAGCCCTATGATATTCTGCCTCTTCCTAGAATGAACCTCAAAACTTAGGTATTGGTGGGAGAGTGAGTTCCAGCAGGGAGGACATTAGGCTTTTTGAGTTGCGAAATGGAGGGCTCGGGGGAAGAGGTAGGAGTCTTGGTGCTTGGTGCCTCAAATTGGGTGATAAACGCATGGCTAGAATCAATTGTTTGTTGGGTGTCAAATGAGAATTTCGAGGACCATTAATTTGTTTACAACCATTTGAATTGAATAGAGGAGTGAAAGAGCATTCTAAAACATTAAAGTCTTAGGAGAGGAAAAAGCTAAGGTAGGCAAGTAAAGGAGTTGGAAAACTTGTATAGCTTTGTTGATTATGGGAAGGGGTGTAAGATGGGAAAGGGTGATAGGGACTTTACTGACAAGGAGTCCTTGTGTTAAAAAAATAGGAACTAGGAATTTGATATGGAGATATCAAAATAAGCATGCAGATATTAAGATTGTCTTAATGGAAGTCAAATATTGTGTCTACAAGAATCTTAAATGGAGGTTTTTGTGATGTTTTAGCCCATGGGATGGGCAAGGGTAAGACTCTAGGTTGGTACGACTTGCTTGTAGTAGGGGCTTTCGGATTGTGGGCGGTAATTGTTTTATTGGATCAGAGCTCGATGGAGTTGGTGGATTGGGTAAGAGATAAGTGATTGATAACCAATGTTTGAAACATAGAGTGTAAGGGTGGATTTGGATATAATTAGGGGTGCATGGTAGAGGGGCGATTTGAGTAAGTGAGGTTTTGTGGAATGATATGGAGGTGATTATGATGAGATAAGGTTTTCCTTAGATTGCTAGAGGAGATTTGGATATGGTTTTTTACAAGCACAAGAGAACCAACGAATCTTATCCGAGGGTCTATAATGATGGACTTGGTTCTTTTTTTTTTTGATAAAAAATCTCATTAACCTCTCTCTTTCGAGTAGTAAATGGACTTTGTCAAACTTGAGGAAGAGTTCTAGCTTTTCTAAAATTTACTCTTTTCTTGTCTCAACTTGTTTTGAACCCCAAGTGCCTAGAGTAGTTGAGAAGATTCTTAGTTGACCTTTGACCAGTTCTCAATTGGCCTAGAGGTGACTGATATTTACTCGGAGCTTTTTCCTTTCAGAATTGGGATCAAATGGCTTGGAGATCTTGGTTTTGTAATCTAGTTTTAGTGGGAAGAAGCCTAGGTGGATGCCTTTGGTAGCTTTGTGATGGCAAGGAAATGTGCAATAAGGACTGGAACAAGAATGATTTTTGGGTTATGGAAGCTGAAAGGATAGTTTGATGCAGGTTCTGTCCAGCCTGGTTAACATGGAAGGCGGAAGAATCTTATGTTCTTTTGAGAAGGAGAAGAGGGTAGTGGCTAGAGTGGAGTTGGTGAACCTTCTTTTGATGGAGGAGATTGATTGGAGATAATGACCTAGAGTTACCTGGATTAACAAAAGGAACAAAAAAATTTCGGGTTCTTTGATTGCCTTGCAAGTCAACATAAGAGGGGAAACGTCAAGCAAAGATAGGTAGACTTTGTTTGGAATAGTGGCAGGAGAGATGTGACAAGAGCTTTCTTTGAAGATCTCTGTAAGGAACCTGTTGATTGGCACCCATCCCTTGATAATTTTGCCTTTGTCTCCTAGTTACTTACAAAGTAGGTTGTAAGGTCTTTGACTAAGGACAAGATGCTTGATGCTATAAGAACTTGTAATAGTGTTAAGGCCCTAGGCTTTGATGTTTTTCTCTTTAGTACTAAGGACATTTATGCTCTATTTCAAGAATTCTTCGAAAACAGGTTCTTTATCCTTAACCTGAATGGGTACATTGTCTACAATATGGCTCAAACTTTTTGGTTTTCATTTTGAAGATTGATAATGTTTTTTACGTCAAAGATTTTTGGTCCATTAATCTTGTAAATTTTGTTTTAAAACTTTTTACTAGGTGCTTGCTAAAAGGCTTGAGGGTAGTGAGGTGGGAAGTTTCGACATGCGTTTATGGAAGGAAGACAATTCTCAATGTAACTCTTATTGCCAATGAGGTTGTTGACTTGATGAGAATAACGGTGAGAAGGGCCTTATTTGGTTGCTTAACATGGGAAAACTTATGATCATTTCTCCTAGGAGTTTCTTCTCTATATTCCGAAGAGGCTGGGATTTAAGTGGAGTTGGTTTTCATCAATTTTATTTGTTCTACTTCTTTAGTGTTCTTTTTATTGGTGACCTTTTTAGATTTTTTCTAACTTAAAGAGATTTGAGACAAGAAGATCAAACCCTCCATAGATTTATTGCCAGAGCAAGGGAGAAACAACTAATCTGGGGTTTAATAGTTGGTGAGGGCGGACGCGATGGAAGTGAGACATATTCTTTTGCTAATAACATTTGATTGTTTTGTTGGCGTAACTCTGAAACTCTCCTTAACATTAGGTGTATTTTCCTTTATCTACAAGCAGTTTTGGTTTCAAGATATTGTCATGGAAGATGGTTCTCTAAATACCATTGTTGGGAAGGACAACATGAAGCTGAGTTCTATCTTGGTTCTAGAAAATGTGTTGCATGTTTTTAAACATGTAGAAATCTTGTGTTAGTCACCAAATTATCACAAGATTTGAACTGTAAAATAATATTTTTTCTTTTCACTATGACTTTCAGGATCAGAACTTAGGAAAGATGATTGAACGTGCTGAGGTTAGAAACAAATTATATTGTTTGGATACACCTGATGGATCTCTCTCCGTTATTTCTACTGACCTTAACCACAAGTTTTGACTTTACCATGAGAGACTTAGCCATCCATTCTTTTCTATTAAAAGGTTATCTTTAATCTAGTATTAAAAATTCAGATAGTAGAAATTTATATTATGATGAATGTGAGTTAATCAAATATAAGCGTGTACACTTTCCTATTAGCAGTAAAAGAAGTATGCTTTCATTTCTTTAGTCGGTAGTTACTTTTGGTGACCATCCCACATTTTCAATATTTTTGGGGTTCAATGATTTGTGTCATTTATTGATTGCACTATGGTTACATGAACTTTTTTTTTTAATCAAATCCGAATTAGATGTTATCCACATAATGCCCTAGTTCTTTAAAATGATGAAACCCTAATTTTCAACCCACATAAAATGATAGATAATGGTTTGGTAGATTTGTAAGGGTAGTGACAGGCTTTGGATACAAGGAAACTCAAGGAGACCACATTCTGTCTTCAAGCATTTTGAGATAGGGGGAGTTGTTGTCCTCCTAGTATATATCGATGACATTATTATAACATATGATAATAAAAAAAGAGAGATTGATGCTCAAGTAATGCCTGACTAGAGAATTCGAAATTAAGGAGTTAGTTAAGTTGAAGTACTTTTTTGGGAGTTGAAGTCGCTCGCTTAAAGTTAGAGATCTTCATCTCTCAACAGAAATACCTTCATAACTTGTTAATAGATGCGAACAAATCAACATGTAAGCCAGCTAGTACTCCTATCGATCCCAATCATAAACTGCAATTGGTAGAAGAGGATACACCAGTGATAAAACGATGTATCAAAGATTGATTTACGGACTGATATGCTTGTCACACAAGACCCAACATCGTATATGTAGTAAGTTTTATAAATCAGTTCATGAACAACTCTAAAAGAGTACACTTACAGTCAACCTATAGAGTGCTGCATTACCTAAAGAGTTACTTGGGAAAAAAATCATATTTAGAAAAAATGACAAGTTGTTTTTAGAAGTCTATATGGATGCAGACTAAGCAAGATCAGTTGTGGATAGAAGATCTACCAAGGTTAACTTATTTTCTTTGGAATAATCTGGTTACATGGAGGAGTAAAAAACAAAATATGGTTACAAAGTCAAGTCAGAACCAGAAGTTTAGACAATGACTCAAGGAATACGTAAATTACTTTTGTTAAAGAGAATTTTAGAAGACCTGAAAATCAAGTGGGACAGCCCCATGCATTTATACTTTGACAATAAATTGGCCATAATCATTGCCGATAATTCGGTGCAACATAATAAAACCATGCTTATTAAGTTGACAGACATTTCATAAAAAAAAGCTATGCAATTGCTTAACATGTATTCTATACATGCCAACCAGCTCACAGCTTACGGATGTGTTGAGTAAACGTCTGACTACTTTAGTATTTCAGACTATTATTGACAAGTTTGGGATTGACAATATCTATTCTCCATCTTGAAGGGGAGTATTAAAGAGAGTATGTAATTAGGTTAAAAAACATTAGAGCAAAATGCACCCTGTGTAATTAATATAATTAATAGTCCTGTGTAATTAATATAATTAATAGTCTATTTACTTTTTTATTCTAGAAAGTTTGTCTATATAGGATTGTGGTATTCAATAAAATACATACTTAACCATTCTTCACAAATCTTACTTACATCTCTCATATCCTCATCTTCACTGCAACTTTCTTTAGAAGCAAATATGCAAAAGAATATATCACTTAGAATTGCTTTTTTCTTTCTCTTTTGCTTGGGAGGCTGCTACAGAGTAGGTCCTTGCTATTGTTAATGTACAGAAGAAAAAGGATTCAACTGAACTGATGGTTTTTCTGTACGGAGCTAACTAGATCCCAAAATTTATTGCATCGGTTATTTAGATTTTGTTACTTCAAAAATTTATCTTGTCTGTTTATTATTATTATTATTTTTTTCGCTTTTCCTTGATAACCTTGTGTTTTATGCCACCTGTGTAGATTGATGTTGAAAATCCATGTGTCATAATGAGTCAAGACAAAAGCAGAGAATTTTTGCATTCCGGAAATGACAGAGACAAATTTAAGGTAAAATCTAAATACATGAGTATCAGAAGATGAAAATTACTGATATGCTGAAACTTTCCTGGTCTTCAGTTTTTTTTCAAGGCCACACTTCTTCAGCAAGTCAATGATCTTCTACAACGTATTTCTGGACAACTTAAAGATGCAAATGCACTTATTGAAGAGCGGGAGGCTACAATTAGGCCCATAGAACAGGAACTTAGCAAACTACAGGGCAAAATAAAAAATATGGAGCATATAGAAGAGATATCTCAACAAGTGCAGCAATTGAAAAAGAAGCTTGCATGGTCATGGGTCTATGATGTGGATAGGCAACTAAGGGAACAGACTGAGAAGATTGGAAAGCTTAAAAATCGTATACCCACTTGCCAAGCTAAAATAAATTGGGAAACAGTGAGTCTTTTTTTGTCTAAAGTCATAATATTTCATCGCCTTTTCACTTAAAAAGTAATTATTCATTTGATGGGAAATGAGGGAAGAAAGGAGGGTGTAGCTATTGAAAGTTTGATTACTGGGCAGGTTGGATGTTTGGGAGTTAATTAGTTTATAAGTTTTAAACAACTGCATTCTTTTATTTACCATGTAGAGTAAGGTACAGTCGCTGAAGGACCGTCTTAAGGAAAAGAAGGCTCAAGTTGAAGTGATGGTGGAAAAATCATCAATTGTAAAGAGAAGCATGGATGAACTAAAACACTCCATTTCTTTGGTATGTTTAAAGTTCTTATTCGATTCAGACAGGCAAGTGTAAATGAAACGAATTATGGACTACGAAATTAGGGTACTAGAGATATAGACTGACAGATAACCAGCTCTTATGAAAATGCTGCCATTTTCAGTGCACTAATTACAAATTTGGTTATTAACTATTCCAATTGCCCAATTTGCAAAATCTTGTAGGCAACAAAAGAGAAGCAAGAACTGGAAGAAGAAAATCGCCGCAGGATGAATGACATTCAAAAAACCATGATTTTAGTTAGGCGGCTTGAGAAAGAAGCTAGTACTATTCATGAACAACATATCAGAAGTACACAGGTTCTCTTTTACTTAAAAAAATTAAATCTCCATTTCCTTCTAACAATATGTTTCTTTCTTGTCCTTAATTAATTTTTAGCTACTCTTTCTCTTTTCATCTATGATGCTAGTGGGCTTTTTATTTATTTCTAAAAATTAATTTTCTTGTAGGAATCCTTTTGAAGGCCAGTGCCTTTTTTATATACAATATGCAAATGCCATTATTAAAGATTCTTATCTCTATGTTAGCATTTGAATCAAGCATGAGGCATGTTACATGATAACCCTTGATAAAATGATGTGGGATGAACTTGGTTGAATTACTATAATATGTTGATCATGTCAAAGAAGGGTTTTGGGGCAGTGATACTCATTATCCTTAAACATTTTTACATCAAGTGGCTACTCATATCCTATGATTCAAACTGCTCTTTTTTGATAAAAAAGAAATGTAATTAAATAAAGAAAGATGGATACAACTAGGGAGGAGTAGATATGCTCCAATCATGAAAAGAAAACATAAACAGTGCGGATACCCAGAATTTTGGGTTGATGAAATCCAGGTTTTTGTATGTAGTTTTTAGGGATCAATTGTTAAAATTTATTTTAATCTCTTTCCAAGAATAAAGGGATATGGGTATTATCTCATCTCTTTCTTAGAATAAAGGGACATGGGTGTTATCATTTTCCAAATTTTGCTTCCCTTGATTTGGTGGAAGAGATTATCCTCTTCCCGGCCATATATATTGTTGAATTTTTCTATTTTATTATTTAAATTACTTTATTATTTAATTAGATAATTTAATGTAATTAAAAGTTTATTAGAATAGGAATTTCCCTAGTAGTAAAATAGTTATTCTATAAATAGCAGGTGTAACAACCTAAATGATGAGAAATAAAATTATATTTTTTATCCTAAAAATCAACATGGTATCAGAGCTAAAGTAAAACTATTTTAAGGTTTTGAAAAAAGTCTTAAAATGGCAAAATAGGTTGAGTAGAAAGACCCAGATCAGAAGAGAGGGAGATTAGAAGAAGAGAGGTCAGAGCAGAGGAAGAAAGAGAGTAGCCGGCCTCCATTGCACGCAGAGCCGTGCGAAGACAGAGCCTCGGAATCCGTCTTTTTCAGTCGTGCGTAGAGTCGTGTTCGTCTCAAGTTCTTCTTTAGTCGTGCGCAGGGACGTGTTAACCCTGGGTCTATTCTTCTTCAATTGCACACAGAGACGCGCAAAAAAAACCAATCAACCCAACTTCTTTTTCCACTGTATGCAGAGCCACACGAAGAGCTACGCGATCTGGTTCTCCTTCCTCCGCGCGTAGAGCCGCGCAAAGTGCCGAACAACCAGCTTCTTCTTTGCCGCACGCAGAGCCGCTCAACAGGAAGCTTTTTTGGCCGTGATCTCTACTTCACGTAGATCTACCTGAGCTGAGATGAGCCTTGAGCCGAGCCGAGTTCGAGCCATTTTTGAGCCGAACCTGAGTTGTTTGAGC
>NW_019013018.1:0-10271 GCF_000150535.2 Carica papaya | reverse complement strand
TTATTTTAAATACTAATTAGCACTAATTAAATATTAATTATTAGTATATAATACTTGTTATTATTATATAGTCTCTGTTTAAACGAATAATATATTTTTATTGTCTCCAACATAATAATTTTTTCGAAAAAATATATTTTTGTTTTTTTAAGTACAATTTTTTTTTTGTTTTATTTGTAATAAATATAAAAGAAGACTTTTTTTTTACCTCTATTTATCATATTTTTATTGTTTATAATTAATAATTAAACATATATTATTCTATTTTAATTACTAAATAATATAAATTTAATTATAAATTATAACTATATAGTATTTATTATTATTATTTAATTTTTGTTTAAACGAATAATATATTTTTATTATCTTTAATATAATAATATTCACATTGAATACTAGTTTATATTATAGGAGACCGAAAAAATTGATTCGTTTAGTCTAATAAATAAAATAAATATTATTTTTTATAAAAAAAAAAAGATAAAAATAAATTTAAAATTTTAAAAAAAAATGTAAAATTTTGCTTTGTTTCGATCTAAATTAAAATTAAAATGATTCGGTCTTTGATCTAAACTCTTCTTTTTTTATTTTTGATGTGATCAGATCATGTTAACTAACTCCCGGATTAATCAACATTTCTTGTTTCTGAAGTATAATAGATGAATTGGTATTCTTCGAGAATATAATTTGTATGTTTCAAATCTCTTTCTAAACAAGTTTATGAAAATAAAGTTCAAAATTTATTAGTTACATCTTAAAATTTTTCTATACCCTTGTAATAACTAATAATTTTTGTTTCTTCTTCTTTATATATATATATATATGTGTGTGTGTGTGTGTATAGGTATTCAGACCAAAACCCATTAATACATTAATCATTTTTTAGCTCCAAAATCACAATTGTGATACATAAAGTTCCAAGTACATATATATATATATTTATATATAGATATATCAAAACATAATTATAAGGATGCATGGAAGAAACTCTAGAAACCCCACATTTCATTATGGATTTGAATATCCCATAACTCCTCTTCGTCGTTCATGCAACCATTCACCAGCTTGTTAAGCTTCTCTCTTATAATTTTTGCCGCTCCAATACCCAACTTTGATTCAGAAATCTACACCCAAAAAAAAAACACTGAAATTTATCAGTAATTTGATTTGAACACGAAAATTCCAACTCTGATATTATCTTAAATGATTAATTGAATCGATAATATGAAAAAGTTTAAGCTAATAAGAAAAATTCCGAGGTAGAGAACTGACCTCTGCATGAACAATGTGGAAGATCATGTTACCCAGAACTGAGTAATTGGCGTGGAGAACCTCACCACCTTCTTGTTGAATCAGGCAGATAATTTCATGAAACATGAACTGATAATCTAACCCACTTGTCAAAACAATCTCCAGCGAAGAACCCACTTGACCAATCTCAATTTTTGGCGGAGAAGACGACGAAGATTTGCAGAAGCTTGTTGACCTAGAGTTTCTGATCGCCATTAATAATCTTTCTTTTTCCTCCATGGATTTCTTCAGCTTACTGTCTAAGCTCTTTATGTACTCCACAGTTTCCTCTATTTGATCTGCCACTGTTAGCCCTTGCTCCTGCATTTGCATCAAAATCATACGTGTGTATACATACATATATATAACTCCTGCATTTACGTAGACATATACTTACATATATATATATACATATATACCTTCGGGTTGGTGGAATGTTGAGGGAGAAGAGAGAATAGATTGTTGAAGAGGATCTTCATGTGATTTCTTCTGTTTTTCTCGATTATTTTTCTCTCAACTTTGATTGAGCTAGAAGGTTGCTTGCGATTCTTCCTGTGATGATCCATGTATATGAATACGATGAACAAGATCTTTCTGAAACTCCAAGTTCTGATCTAGCAAGAACAATCCCATTTAAAGTTACAATCCCCTTGACTATGATCACCACCTCACACCAGTTGAGTAGTCTGTCCTCCCATATTTATATATATACACATATATGTACACACGTATTGTACATACAGACACTTCTTTAAGTGGAAAAAAGAGCAAATTAAAGTCCACAAAGATAATGATGGAAAAGCTAAAAAGACTAACAGCAGTTCACACTTATAATTATAAATTATTTTATTATGAAGTATTTAATTTTTAAATACATTCAAATTTATTAGAACAAAATTTAATTTAATTAATAAAAATTCTATTATATTTCGTTAACTTATAATATAAATAAATTAATTTAAAATAACTAATATCACTTTAATGTATTTATTTATTATTTTTTCATTAAAATCATAATAATTCATAAAAACGAAACAAAATTTAATAACTACAATATCGATTAACACTATTAATTAATTAAAATTTAAATTTACTTAATTAGATATTATATAACAATCGATGATCATCGTTAATCAATAATACAAAAATTATGATAAGAATTAACGAATGTCGTACTAATCTTACTCGTTAGCCATCAACTTTGACTAAATTTTCTTAATCGTGATTATATCAATTAACCTTTATGTTTGTTTATTTAACTTTGTCTTTTTGCATTCACTTTCCGGGAAACATCACCCTCCTTCATTATCAAGACATGGTATATTTCATATATATATATATATATATATGTGTGTGTGTGTGTGTATGTATGTATATATATATATATAGTTAAAGTGATCCAAAGACGTAGGCAAAGAGCACCCACTAAGCATGATTTTCACAGTGATGGTTGACGTAAAAATAGTGGTCAAAGAGATAGGACACCAACCCCACGACAGGGTCTATCACACGGCTTCAAGTTGACCTTCATTATAAAGATCATGGCATATGTATATACTACATATATATATATATATATACACACACATATATATGTATATGCAGAGAGCACCCACTAAGTATGACTTTCGTAGTGATGGTTGACCTTAGAATTATGGTCAACGGCATAGGACATCAACCCCACGATATGGTCTATCACTCGGCTTCAAGTTCAAATGGGATATATCCAAGTGTTTGATGATAATTAGTAGTCTTTTTTCCATATAATTTAATGTTAATTACGCACGTGAAAATTTTGCATATGGTCGTATATGTTAATCTTGTATATATACATATATACATATTCCTCTTAATTGTGTGTGTGTATATATATATATATAGATACATATGTTCTAGTTAAAATTTAATTATCAATTTATTAATAAGAAAATAATTAACCAAATAATCTACCATTTCATAAATTTATCATTTATATATTATTCAACTCATACTATATAGTATTATACATTATTAAGAAATTTGTTTAATTATTTAAAATATTTAAAAACCCTTCCATGTGTTAAAAAAAAGTACAAATTATATCCATTATATATGTAATATATATATACATTAATTATGTATAGATAGTGTGTGTGTGTGTGTGTGTGTATACATATATATTTATATATATACTTCGTGAGTCATAATTATTCATTAGAATATTTGTCAAAGTCTTTTCATTAGCATATGTGCTTTGTCAACTAAAAAATTGCAATTAAATCAAAAAATTCCAAAAAAAAAACAATAATTAATTAAAGAACTTTATTGAAATATTTCTTCAATAATTATTTTTTTTAATTTATTATTTTATTATTTTATTATTTTCGTTGTCAATACAATCATACACCATGTTGAAAAGTAGGGTTTTAGGTCAATTAGCAAAAAGTTACTTATGATATTTATGAAGATATTTTTTTTATATAATTTAAGTTTGACTTAATATATTTAAAAGTATAATTTTAAATGAAAATTATACGTATTTTATTTTATTTTAAATAAAAATAAATTTAATTAAGTATTTTTAACTATAATTTACGAGAATATAAAATATACCCTTTATTTTTTTTATTGAATATAATCTTAATATTTTACTAGTTAGTAACAAAGTTTACATCATTTTATTTTATTTTATTTTATCATAAAATTATTAAAATAGATTAATTTAATTAAACTACGAAGTAGTAAAATTTTCAAATATTTCTTTATGAATATTTTTCATATATTATATTACTAAGAAATTTTTGAATTTTATTAAATATATTATAGGATGATTATTACTTAGAATAGTTAAAGAACATTGCTTGAGGTAAATTTACATTAATGGAGCTTTATAAGTTATAAATGCTCTCTTTATGAAATTTTTTTATTTTAATGATTGTGAAATTGATAGTGTTAAATTTAATCGAGTGAGTCACTCATGATGAAACACGACATGGTTTAAATTAACTAATAGTAGTGATAACAACCTAATA
This sequence comes from Carica papaya, assembly GCF_000150535.2. The sequence goes on along the minus strand of NW_019013018.1, from coordinate 5,970 downwards.
GTTACCACTTAAAAAATTTTAAAAAATAATTAATTATCACATTCATCAAGAAGTTGAAAAATATACATAAAAAAAATACTAGCCTCACTCTCTTTCTTTCTCTCAAAAAAAAAAAAAGTTATGCTTATGTACTTTCTATGAAGAATAATGAATTCTTTTTAGTTGATTTTTAAAAAAAAGTATGGATTTTTACAAAAAGATATTTATATCATGAATATTTTCATACAATTTATTATTTGTTAATGAATTGTATGAGTTTTTTTTTTTTTTTTTGAAAGGAAGCTAAAAAAACAAACATTAATCATTGAACTAATACAACAATGTGAGCAGGTAATACATCCCAGAAATGAAACCTAGCTAATAGACTTTTCATTTTAACGAGTTTGGCAAGTTCGTGCAACGCTTGGTTGCAAGTCCATCGAGTTCATGTGATTTGAATGTTTGGTCTCTGCTTTAGCAATTCTCTACGGTCAGTAATGACATATCCAAACTCCAAGGCATTCTCTTCCGCCTCAGTTAATGCTCTCTGACCATCAGAGAGTCTATCTCCATACTTCCCCTGCCTTGGACATTCCCCATGATGTAGTTCAACACCTATCAGCATTCTTGTAATTCAGCTTGGAATGAGGACCTATGCCCAGTCATTCGTCCAGAGAATACAAATAAAACTATCCCTATCGATTCTTTTATTGCCGCTCCAAAACCTACTACATTCCCATCGTACTGTTCACATTACATTTTCAAGACTCTACAACCGATGGTTGCCACTGCTATATATTTTCTTTGGCCTTACTATTATGTGGTGTAAAGTTATACTTCAAAGCTTGTGCTTGCCGCCATTTTTCCACATACTTCGTCACTAGATAGATAGATGTTTGGTCCGTATATGTTTTCCCAATCTAGAGCAATTCGCTCATGTCTTGCCAACTTCTCCACATATAACAAAACACATCAGTTAACTCTTAAATAGACAAACTCTCAATCACCTCTTCCCCCCAACAGTTGACATCGGCGGTATTCGACACTAAAATATATCTTCCAACCATTATACACATTAATTATTGTATGGGTTGTTATACATATCAATTTTAAAAAATCATATTTATTTATAAATTATATGTTAATTTCATGCATTCTTAACATATATAATCATTATATAAAATAAAAATAAAATAATTTATCCCCTTAAAAAAAGTTAAAAGGAAAAGACATTTCTAAAAAAGTTTTTTTTTTTTTTTTAAAAAAAAAGTGAAATTGGATGTTGATTTTTACCAAATATTTCACTAACAAACTATGTAAAGATTATGATATAAAAAATTTTCATTATTCACATTGTTTACCAACATGGAAAGGGAAAATAAATTATAGTGTAGTGAGAATAAGAAAAAATGAATATATATATATATATATATGTATATAGAGAGAGAGAGGGAGATTTATATTTTTTTTATCAAAATATTTTATTGATCATGACCAAAATTCCTACCCGTCGACCTCATACGCTACACCTCGTATACATACATACATACATACATACATATATATATACACACACACACATGATACAACCATACAAGAGAAACCCAAATTTCACGTTTTATTTTCACCTCTCAAAACCCTCTTCCCCCAAAATCAAACGACGGCCACAACAGGGCAACGGATTCCAGCCAAATTCTCTAACTCTAACAAATCAAACGTCAACATCGACGCCTGAGGCTTTCCCGGCCGATTATTACATCCGGTCGTCGACGGCGCCGCCGACGGCGTTACCAGACTTCTCTCGCACGTGCCAAACCATTTGGCTTGAACGTATTTGTATTTCCTCCACGGTCCCATGTGTATCTTCCTGTCTTTCATGCATTTCTTCGCGGCGCCGCATAATATTTTAATTAGGGTTTTTAATCTCTCCGATTTGCCGATGAATACCTCCGGTAATCGCCGGACTAATCTCTTGTATTCTTCACTTGCTCTCGCCATCTCGAACTCTCCACGAAAACTTAATTCGATTACTATTCTAATTATCTCCCCCTTTTTTGAACTCGATTTATCCGTCACTTCCAAATAAAGATGTTCGCCTGAAAGAAAATTAGAACAAATTATCATCAGTAATTAGTTAAGTATATATATGTTATTTTGAGTATGTGTGTGTGTGTGTGTGTGTATATACCGGAGGGGATTTCCGGCGAGCTTTTCCATTTGGACTTGCAAATCGCGCAGTTATATCCTGAATTTTGAAGCCGAACGGAGATCTCTCTTCTTAAACAATTCCGGCAATCTCCGGCGGCCAGTCTCCGGGAACATCCACATTCTCCACCGATCACTTCTTTCAACGCCTCTTTTGTTGCTTGTCTGATTTTGGATTCAAGCGAACTAGTCCGACATAATGTTGCCTTTTTTAAACAAAGTAAAATGTAATAGATTAATTATTAACTCATAGCATTTTCCAGAATTTTCAGAAAAAACTTTAATCTCGATCAAGCTCTTACAAGTAAAAATTAGAAAAAAAGAAAAAGAAGAATCAGAGGAAATGAATATTTACTTGAAGAAGTTGTTCTTGTGTTTCCCAGAAGGTTCTATTTTCTTCCGAGTTGCAGGAATTCTCATCATCACCGTCCTCATTGTCACCGACAGTATAATCTTCGCCACGGAAAATCTCCGGCGACGAATCATTTCCGTCTTCTATGAGTCCAAAAAATGCGTCGACGAACGTCGCCGTGCCGTCGAGGAACTTGTTAATCTCGTCGGAGTTCGGACGGTTCACCGGAATCTCGGCCAAAACTCCGGCCATGTTCAAATTTGTTTTCTTCTACTTCGAATTCTATTTTTCGTTATTTTCAGACGAGCCTTGATTGATTGCTGAATTTGTGGGAATTTATAGGGAGCTTTTGGGTCCCACGTGGGGCCTATTTTCCGAAGTGGACGAACGGGCCGCCGCGAACATGAGGGTTGTTGTGATTGTCTCTATCCGCCACGTGGCAGGATATGTCGGGAAATAGAGGAATTGTTTTCGGTGGGTGATGGATTTCAAGATTAGACTACCGCTTGCCATGTCAGCACGACCAATGATAGACAGATTAAGAACCCTTTTGGATATACTCGAAAATATTCTATGTCAACATGACTCTGCTTTACCCATATAAAATAATTACTTTTTTGAAATATAATTAGAAAATTAATTAACTTAATTTAATCAAAATTAAAAAGTTTAATCAATAATTTTATTTAGTTAATACAACTAAGTGTTTATCCGAACAGCAGAGGCGTGGGGGGACCCACAACGTGGGTGATCAAAAGAGGTTCATAGATGCCACGTGGAGATCGAAACACGAAGGACACGTGGCATTATCTGGACAGGCTTATCCGGTTGTTGGTGGGGGCCCAATCTCAGCGGAAAACCAGTTGATGATTGCACGGATATTCTGATCGAGTTGTATAATTGAAGGTAAATTTGGAATGACGAAAATGCCCATCCTCAAGATAGGGCTTGTTAGGTTGAAAATCATGAAGGTGGGAAGGGTGTTTTGGTAATTTAACAGTACGCAGTGACGACGTCGTTTTGACTTTGATGAATGGTGTCGATGCAGCCAAGCAGCAGGAATACAGTGGGCTCGTGCGGTTTCCTCTGCCCCTTTGTAATTTTATGCCTAATTTTTTACAATCATTTCGATTTTTTTATTTTTTAAATTAAAAGAGAAATTTAAAATAAAGTATGAAGTTATTTTATAAATAAAAAAAAAGGTATTTTTTTTAATATGAACACCAATTTTAATATAAAATACCAAAAATAACATATTTAATTTTTAAATTAACTAAGCTTAATCACGTACTCAAATTATCGATTAAAACATGTTTAGTAAAAGATTAAGACACTAATATTATTGTTTAATAAGAAGAGAATAGCCGACGGGAACATGTTGCAACCAATTAATTTCTTCAAGAAAATTAAAAAATTGTTGAGCCATTTTCTTCCAATTAATTACAGCCTAAATACCAATTTGGAGTACTAAATTATAATTAATATACATAAAGATATAAAATTTGCTACTCCAAAGTTTAATTAGTGATAATCAAATTATGAGATACTTGATTAAGTGGGAACAATAACTCATCAAGTGTATTGGTGGGGCATAGTGACTAAATTGGACTAGCAAACATTATATGACATCTAGATTCTTTTATTTTAAATAATTACAGTTAAGAATTTAATATAATTTTTTTAATAGTCAATATATAAATATATATATATATATACTTAAAAATCGACCTATAAGGATAATAATTCAAATAACATTATGCTTACTGGTACTCTAGGGGTCCATAGGGATGTCCCCTCCCCCCTACGCTTGAATCCAATATCCAAATTTATTAATCAATTGGTCGTCTCCACACCCCGTCTGGTAATGGACGACAAACATATCATCGCCTAGATACCCTGTCTGGTATGAGGGTGGACCATATCTCTCAAACCTTTTTGGTATAAGACTTTCTAACCTGTTCGACTGAGGTAATGTTTATAGTAGAATTTTTCCTATATACCAGGTCCGTCCACCATTTTTCAAGATACCCAGTAAGCTTTCATACATAGATTCACATTATCAACTAATTCTCAATTACATATCAACATCTCATATTTACCAATCAACAATAAATTACGTAAAGAGACGTTACATAAATCAAGACAACATAATTGAAACACCTATTGTAAATAAACCAACAATTGGGGCTATGCAGTTAGATAAATTAAATTACCAAAAAGACAACAAAAATTAGCAATTTAACGCACACAACATAATAGTAAACATTTTAAGCAGTATAAGAGAAAATAAACAGTATATTAGGACGAATATGCACTGACCGGTTCTGGCTCCACCAGTTACCTGTAATTAATTTTAGAGTTTTTTAATTTTCACAAAACACAGTATTATTGATTATTAAGCTTTAATTTATCGTAACAGGAAAAAAGATAAGGGATTCTTACTCCGAATCGGTGTTCGAAATATCTTACTATTTACTGCGCCTTTTGGCAGTCCCCAAGTTTGATGAATTTTTCTATGGAATTTAAAACACATGTCAAGTATCTAAAAATACTCCAAAAGGCCAAAATAGGTATTTTAAAACATTTCCGGCAAATTTTAGTGTTCCAGCACGGCGCCGGATCCATTGTCCACGGCAATAGTTCACCTCGGCCTAGCTGATTTTGGCTAGTTTTGACCGATTTTATGCGTAAACCTGCAAAAAAATAGGTTAGGAAGTCTCAGTTGGCAGAAAAAGGTAAAAAACTGAAACTTACTAGCGAAGGATCTCTGGGTACGATGGCTCTGCTGGTTCCCCTTCGCGGTTGGGATTCCTCTTTGGCTAACTTACACCAGAAAAATACAATGAACACGGTGGTCAAAAAATCACATGAAACAAAAAATGGAAAGCAGATCATCAGAGAGGGTTTCAGATTTTAGTCGCGGTAGCGCGGCCGAGCTTTGTCTACGGTTTCTAGCTCATTTATTGATTATTTGGCTCCGATATGGGTATAGGGAGACTCGGGATTGAATTTCGAGTAGGAAGAGGAAAAAAAATACTTGTTTTGGTGTCGACGATGACTCAAGTGCGGCAGCGATGGCGGTCGGCCTCCTTCTCTGGCATTTGATTCTTTTTCCGACTGCCCTTCTTCTTCTCCTCTGATCACCTCTCTGTTGGCTAAGGTTTTGCTTTCCTGCGAAGAGGAGTTTAAATATTACTCTCCATTCAATGCAAGTCACTTGTTTGAGTCGATGTGGAGCGAGGAGGACCGTTCGATGATTTTTCGTTTAGTCTGATTGTATGGACGAATCTGGACCGTCTATTGCAATCAACACTATCCATTCAATCGCGCCTGAAGAGAAAATACATATGGACCGTCCGTGCTCACGGAATGCGATCTGGATCATTAGATCGTCAGACAAGCGGATCGCCCGCGTGGCCTCCCGTATGGTGTCG
>NW_019013014.1:0-10319 GCF_000150535.2 Carica papaya | reverse complement strand
CTCCCAAGATATTCAGTAAGACTACCATTCATTCATTCACTTAACTAATCAATTTTTTATTTACATTTAATTTTTAGTTTTACAATTTAACTGTAAATCAACATAAGACAAACAATACAAGCATTAAGAAAATACAACTGAATCATTTTACTAATTCCAATATATTATCATGCATTTAAAGCTGTAAATCAAACAATCGGTTAAATAGGACAATAATAATAAATAACCAGTTCTGCCTCCATTAGTAACCTATAATTAATTCTTGAAGCTTTTTAAATTACGCAAAATACCGTATTATTAATAATTAAACTTCAATTTCATAACAGAGAATAAGGTGAGAGATTCTTAACCGAATCGGTGTTCGAAACACTGAATTTTCAGTTGCGCCTATTGACGATTTTTGGGTTTCCTGAATTTTCTCGCAGAAGTTAAAACACACTTAACGTATCTAAAAATATCCCAAAAAATCTAAATTTGGTGTTAAAAACTTTTTTAGGCCAATTTCGAAATTCTGACACGGTGGCACTGCCGTGCTCCAGCGACGGCAGTTTGCCTCAGACTGGTCATTTTCTGCCAATTTTGACCGATTTTGACCGGTTTTATACCCATTCTTATGAGAAAATACGTTAAGGGGACTCGATTGACAAAAAAAAGTCAAAAAATAAAAATTTATCGGCGGCGAAATTTTTCGGTGCAGCGGCTCCGCCAGCTCACGTTCGCGACTGGACTTTTTTTTTCAGTAAACCTATAAAAAAATAGAATAGTGAACACAATTATGAAAAAATTGCATGAAACAGAAAACGAGAATGGGCTCATCAGATGCGATTTTAGGTTTTGCCTGCGCCTCTGCTGCCGCGCTTTATCCGTAATTTTCAGTTCATCCGCTATTCTTTTTGCTCCGATTTAGCTATGGAGGTGTTCAAAATCAAATTTCAAGGGATAAGAGAATTTTTACTTTTTTTTTTGCGATCGGAGGTGGCTCCAGCACGGCGGCGGGTGGTAGTCGGCTCTCTTCTCCAGTAATTGCTTCTTCTTCTCCGGCGGGGGGCTAGCAAGTAGGGTTTGGGTTTAGTGTGATGTGAGATATTTATACCCGTCTCCCTTAAATCTGGACCGTTCATCGCGTTTAATCTCGACCGTCTGATCGCATTTAAAGAAGAAATGAATCCGAACCGTTCATCGCGATTTGATATAGACCATACGATTGTGTTTAAAGAAGAAACGAATATGAACTGTTCATCACGTTTAATCACAACTGTCTGATCGCACCTGAGGGGAAAACGAATCCAGAACGTTTACACGCGCAGAAACGCATCCGGGCTGTGTAATTGCGAGCACGCGGATTGCCAACATAGCCTCTCACGTGGCATCGAGTCAGTGTGCCTTGCCACACGGGATGCTCCGGTTCGTCGGGATTGTTGACTGGGCGATTTTACGTGGTGTAATTTTTTTTAATTATGTTTTAACCTCCAGTTTTCAATTTTTCTTTCAAAAATATCACCCGAACCAAAATTTTCACATCTTTTTTAAAAAAATATTTTTAATTTCATCATCCACCTATTTTTTTTTTCTAATTTTACATTAAATAAAAATTTATAAATTTAAAAATTATATGTTTATATATTTTTTTATATTATATTTATTTTTTTAATTTTAAAATTAATCTCAAGCCAAATTTCATACCCATAAATTATAACTCTCCCATTCTTAAAAGAAATTTGGTCTCTCAAATTTGTCTCTCTCTCACTCAATCAAATAGTTAGGGATACTGAGCTCTGAAGTCTGATTCTAGCTCCCATGTGACCTCTCTGTGTGTGTGATTCTGCCATATGACCTTAACAAAAGGAATTTTTCGATTACGGAGTACTCTACTCTTTCGGTCCATAATACCCACTGGTATCTCCTCATAAGACAGATCCTCCTAGAGTGAAAAGGGTTCATGGGCCAAGACGTGAGAGGGGTTCAGATCATACTTGCGTAACATGGACAGCTGAAATACATTATGGACTCTGAATAGTTCTGGAAGTAGTGCCAGTCTGTAGATAGTGATACCAATTCTGTCTAAGATTTCAAATATTCTAATAAACTAGAGATTTAGTTTTCCCCTCTTGCCATACCTACTGATTCCTTGAAGGTAGTGACGAATACTCGATCACCTTTCTCAAATTTCAAATCCCTCATCCAGGTATCTGTATAACTCTTCTGTCTGCTCTGAACTTTCTGCATGTTCTTCATGATCTTAACTATTTTGGCTGTAGTCTTCTCTATAAGATCTGAACCGAACAATTTTTTATCATCCCCCTCTTTCTAACAGATCAGCAATCTACATGGGCGGCTATATAACGCCTCGTACGGAGCTATGCCGATACTTGCTTGGTAATTGTTATTGTAGGCGAACTCTATTAAGGGTAAATAATCATCCTAATGGCTCTCGAAGTTAAGAACACAAGCTCAGAGCATATCCTTCAATGTGCGAATCGTCCTTTCTGATTGTCCATCGGTTTGAGGGTAGAATACGGTACTAAGAGATAGTTTCGTTCTCATAACTTGTTGAAAACTAGACTAGAACCGAGAAGTAAACCTGAGGTCCCTGTCAGATACTACTGTTACTGGCACTCTATGTAACCTGACTCTCTTTCGGATATACATTCTTATTAGCTTGTCCAAGGAGTCGGTCATCTTGATGGATAAGAAGTGGAAAGACTTGGTGAGCCGATCAACAATTACTCAAATAGCATCATGTCTTGAGCATGCCCTAGGCAATCATGTCACGAAATTCATTATGATGTGTTCTCACTTCTAATATGGAATTGGTAATTATTGAAGTAGCCGCTTGGGTGTTGATGCTCTACCTTGACTTGCTAACATACTAAACACTTTAAAATAAAGTCGGCCACCTCTCTTTTCATCCTATTTCACTAAAATTGGGATCGCATACTTTGATACATCTTACTGCTTCTAGGATGTATGACAAACTTTGAGCTATGAGTCTCTGTCATGATGTCCTTTTTCAACTCACCATCACATGGAATACACATCATGTCCTGAAATCTAAGTAACCTATCGGCAAAGACTCAAAATTCTGAATTTACTATATGTTCTGCATCTTTTTTGAGGACTGCTAGGGTGGAATCGACGGATTGGGCATCATTTATTCTCTGGATCAACTCAGGTTGAACAGTTAGGTGGGCCAAGCAAGTAACTCTCTTCAGGGTCTAAAATCGTACATGTTGTGCGACCTCTATTACCCTACATTCTGAAACTATTAGGTGAGCTAATATACCTGCATTTTTTCTGCTAAGTGCGTCAGCTACCACGTTGCCCTTGTCTGGGTGATACAAGATGTTGCAATCGTAGTTCTTGAGGAGTTCTATCCATCGTCTTTGACGCATGTTGAGATCTTTTTGAGTGAATATGTGTTTTAAGCTATTATGGTTAGTATAGATCTGAAAAGTCTTCCCATACAAGTATTGGTGCTAAGTCTTCAAAGTGTGGATAATCGCAACAAGTTCTAAGTCATGGGTGTGATAGTTTTCCTCATGACTATTCAATTGCCTAGACTTATAGACTATAACATTCCTATGCTGTATCAGAACACAACACAATCCTAGGTAAGAGGCATCACTATAAACTGTATATTCATCTGTCTCCCTCGGTAAGACCAATACAGATGCAGTAGTCAACTGCTTCTTTAGTTCTGAAAAACTCCTTTCATAGTCATCGTTTCACTCAAACTTGATGTTCTTCTTTGTGAGCCAAGTTAAAGGAGTAGGTAGACTAGAAAATTCTTCCACAAACATGCGGTAATAACCTGTCATCCCTAGAAAGCTTTAAATCTCCTTGACTGAGGTCAATTTTTTCCAATCAAGCATTGTCTTAACATTTTCGGAGTTCACGGACACTCTATTCCTTGATATGATGTACTCTAAGAAGGTAGTCTGCTTGAGGCAGAACCCACACTTACTCAACTTTGCATACAACTTCTTTTCTCTAAGAACTTGCAAAATCTGAGTCAGATGGTGAACTTGTTCCTCTCTACTTTTTGAATAGAATAGGATATCATCGATAAATACAATGATAAACTGATCCAGAAATTGTCTGAAAACCCTATTCATCAAATCTATGAAGATGACTGGTATGTTGGTTAGTCCAAAAAGCATAACTAGAAACTCATAGTATCCGTACCTAGTTCGAAAAGCTATTTTGGGAATGTCTTCTGGCTTGATCTTTACCTGATGGTAACCTGAATGCAGGTCTATTTTGGAGAAGACTTGGATACCCTGTAACTGATCAAAAAGGTCATCGATCCTGGGGATGAGGTACTTGTTCTTGATCGTGACTTTATTCAGTTCTCGTAGTCAATACATAACCTTAATGTTCCGTCCTCATTCCTTACAAATGTGACTCCAATACCCTAAGGGGACACACTATGTCAGATAAATCCACTATCCTGTAATTCATTTATCTGTTTTCTTAGCTCTTCCATTTCAACATGACTTATTTGGTATGAGGCAACCGAAATAGGCTGGGTGTCTGGCTGAAGATCTATGGTGAATTCAACTTTTCTGACCAGTAGCAGTTCAGATAGTTCATCGGGGAATACATCTAGAAAGTTTCAGACTATCAGAATCTCTCGAATATAAATTTCTTTATTAGGTTTGCCTAGTTAGAGAAAACAGCCGAGTTAAAGTACTTAGTAATAGAAAAATTGCCATGAGGGAATAATGTTTAAAGAATTTTATTAATTTGTAAATGACTCTTTATTAGGAGAGTTGAATATAAGTTTCATATGAAAATAATTTATGGTGGCATGATACGCCGCTAGCTAGTTCATTCATAGGATTATATCGAAGTCCCCCATGTCAATCTCTATTAGGTCCACACTCAATTTTCTATCTGCTATATCTATGATACAGACTCTGCATATAATCTCCCCCCAGTAGTGTCCTACTCCTAGGGGTAGACACAAACAATACAAAATCAAGTCTTTCAGGTAATACAATCAAGTTTGGTGTAAAAGCATGTGAAACAAATGAATGTGAGGCACCAATATCAATCAAAACATATGCAATATGATTACAGATAGTGTACGTACCCTGTATCACGTTTGGGTTAGATTTTACATCTTATTGAGTGAGGTTGTAAGCCTTGTCCTAGATAGGAGGTCTGGTCTAGTTCTGATTCCTCAGGCACTCTCTCGTGTAACGTTGGGAACTCCCACATATACGACAAGTATTGTTGTGGCGATAGCAGAATCGGTTCCCATGATCCTTACTGCAGTGCTGGTAAGTCCTATTGCATCTTGTTGTTGGAATCTGAGGAGGAGCCTGAGTCATTGGCCTAGGTCTCTTGTTCTGTTGAACAAGTATAGTAGGTGCTGGTCTGCGGTGTGAAACTGAGGGCCTGAGGTTCCTTACTACTGGAGAAAAAATGAGAATGTTTCTCTCCACTAGCTATGCCTTGACCAAAACGGTCGAGTAAGTATTGAACTCGAACACATATAACTCCTGTATAATCACAGGATGTGGGCTCCATCCATCATACTCTCAGGGGACTATCGGCCAAACTTTAGGAATTTTCGGGCATATTCTAACACAGTTATATCATCCTGGATCAGGTGTGCAAACTCTATTTTCTTTAGATGTCGGAGATGCTTTAGGAGGTACTCTACATTGAAGGCCGTCAAGAACTATTCCCAAGTGACTAGAACAGGCATGGTGGCCTGCTTTAGTTACCATCAGCGACCTGCCTCTCCCACCAGCATGTAGGTGACAAATATGACTCTCTGTTCGGGAATCACTCCAAGAGTCGTGAAGCCCTTCTCTATCTCAGCTAACTAGTATTCGGTCTCTTCAAAGGAGGGTGCCCCTACAAAAGTATATGGATTTAGCTTTTTATACCTCTCAATGTAGCATGGGTTTATCATGGGAGGAATTGGGTCTCGTGAAAGAGGGACTGGATTGTGCTGGGGATAGATCAGATGGCCCTATGGTAGTACTGGATGATACGGTGGAGACACCAGATTGTACTGTGGTGGTGCCGGATGATGCGATTACGGCACCGAGTTATACTGTGGTGGTGCTGAGTGATGCGGTTGGAGCATCAAACCATACTGTGGTGGTGCCAGATGGTACTGTGGAGGAGCAGGATCATACTGGGATGGCTCAGAATCCTCCCGCTGCAGGGATGACTCAAACTGTGGCAACAGGAGATGATTAGGTAGCTCCCTCCTTTTCTTCCGGACTTTCTGGGCAGTGATGAGTCTCTACAGTATTATAAATAGTCGGTCAACATTCTCTCAAAACGAACCCTCCCAAGCTGCTCGGTTTAGTGGGGGTCTTCCTCTCCTCCTTTATTTGTACCTGCATTTCACAAAGAATGGTTGAGTGATAATTCATTATTTTTGGTGTTTCATAAGATTTTTGTGTAAGGAATAGTTCCGATGAACGCGGCTCTGATACCAACTGTAAAGGTCAAGAACTTAAAAGAAAATAAAATCATAAATTGAATGCGGAAGTGGAATAATAAAGTTAGGATTTACATTCCTTACACAATAATTTTAAATACTCAAGGGTTACGAGAATGTCCATTATAAAAGAACAAATGAAAATCAAAGAAATAAATGAAAAGTTGACAACTTAGCATCCTAGAACGACCTTCACTAGCTTTTGAAGGAGTCCGGGTGGTGAACTATTCACAACTCCCTTATTGATCGGGATCTGGGTCTTGATCCTCTTGATCTGAAATAATTAATGAAGGGGTGAGATACACTAACCTAGTAAGAATATCATACTTATCGATACAGAAAATTAAGGTTGGTAAAAATCATAAAAATAACCAATAGAGTTCTTAATTTAAGTAAATTCATTTATCATAAGTAAAACCATTTATTGATACTTACTGTTGCAAGATTTTGAAAATTGAACTATAGAGACAATAACTCAACAACATCATAATCTCATATTCAAGTAAGTAAGAATAACAACTTTCATTTTTTATTTGTCTACTGGTATCCATGGGGGTCTAATAGGGATGTCTCACTACGCATGAACCAATATCCAACCTTGTCAACTAATCGGCCATCCCTATACCCCATCCGATATGAGCGCCAAAAATATTATTCCTCAATGCCTCATCCGATACGAGGGTGAAACGGACCGTCCTCATACCCCGTTCGGTGTGAGTACCAAAAATATAAATTCTCAATATCCCCTTTAGGTATGAGGCGACGTTTACGGTAGGGTTCTCTATGTACTTAGTCAGTCTACCATCTCCCAATATATCCAGTAAGGCTATCATTCATTTATTCACTTAATCAATTAATTTTTTCTTTATATTTAATTTTCAGTTTCACAATTTAACCATAAATCAACGCAAGACAAACAATACATACATCAAAGAAATACAACTGAATCATTTTACCAATTTTAGTATATTATCATGCATTTAAAACTGTAAAATAAAACAATCGGTTAAATATAGCAACAATAATAAATAACTGGTTCTGCATCCACTAGTAATCTGTAATTAATTCTTAAAGTTTTTTAAATTATGCAAAATATCGTATTATTGATAATTAGACTTCAATTCCATAAGAGAGAATAAGGTGAGAGATTCTTACTCGAATCAGTGTTCGAAACACCAAACTTTTAACTGTGCCTACTAGCGGTCCCTAGGTTTCTTGAATTTTTCTGCAGAGGTTAAAACACGCTTCACGTACTTAAAAATACCCCAAAAGACCCATAATCGGTGTTTAGAACTTTTTTTGGCCAATTTTGAAATTCTAGCACGGCAACACCGCCACCTACGACGGTGGTTTACCTCGAACTAGCCATTTTTGGCCAATTTTAGCCAATTTTATACCCATCCCTACGAGAAAACATGTTAGGGGCCTCGGTTGGCCGAAAAAAGTCAAAAAAAAAATTACCAGCAGCGAGATTTTTCGGTGCAGCAGCTCCGCTAGCTCACCTTTGCGGTTGAGCGTTTTTCTTCGGTCAACCTGTAGAAAATAGAATGGAGAACACAATGGTGAAAAATTGCACGAAACAGAAAACAGAAATGGGCTCATTAGAGGCGATTTTGGGTTTTGCCCACGGCGGCGGCACCTAGCTTTACCCTAGATTTCTTGCTCATCCACCATTCTTTTTGCTCTGATTTCTTCATGGGGGTGTTCAAAATCAAATTCCGAGTAAATGAGAGAATTTTTATCTTTTTTGGCGGTCGGAGGTGGCTCCGGCACTGCGGGTGGCGGTCGGCTCCCTTCTCAGTGACTGGTTCTTCTTCTTCGGTGGGGGACTGGCAGCTAGGGTTTGGGTTTAGTATGATGTGAGATATTTATACCAATCTTCCTTAAATTTGGACCGTTCATCGCGTTTGATCTCGACTGTCCGATCCCGTTTAAAGATGAAATGAATCTATACCTTCATCGGATTTGATCTGGATCGTAAGATCGCGTTTAAAGAAGAAACAAATCTGAAAGTTCATCGCATTTAATCACGATTGTCCGATCCCGTCTGAAGGGGGAACGGATCCAACCGTCAACGCACGTGGGAATACATTCGGGCCGTCCGATTGCAGGCACGCGGATTGCCAGTGTGGCCTCCCGCGTGGTACTGAGTCAGCGTGTCTTGCCACACAGCACGTTCCAGTTCATTGGGGCTACTGACTGGGCGGTCCTACGTGGTGTAATTTTTCTTAATTATGTTTTGACCTCTAGTTTCTAATTTTTCTTTCAAAAACACCCATGAACCCAAATTTTCACACTTTTTTCTTAAAATTATTTTTAATTTCATCATTTACCTATTTTTTTCATAATTTTACATTAAATAAAAATTTATAAATTTAAAAATTATATTTTTATATATTTTATTTATTTCAAAATTAATTACAGACCAAATTTCGGATCCGGGTATTACAATTTTCTATTTTTTGTGATTTAATTACTAATTCAAAATAATGCAATTCTTACTTTCATGAATAAACTCATTTATATACAAACATGTATGAATTTTAAAATAAAACTCTAGAAATAGTTTCATGTAACAAATGGAATTAAAGTTACTATAAGTCAAAAATTTTGTCAATAGTATCTAATTTGGATAATATAATATTTTCATTTAAATCATAAAAAATTAAAAAATAAATTCATATAATAAATGGAACTAAAATTTCTAAATTCCTTCACAAAAATATATAGTTCACATATGTAACATTTAATACCCTCAAAATGAGAACAAAAAGCTAAATAATCAAAATATCGTCTACTTCAATTTACTGTCTGAATATCAAAGTAGAAATTACCATTCGGGAATCACTTTCCACCGTGAGAAATTAATTAAATCCATGGTTGAAAAGCTTATCAAGTATGCTATTGTTAGCATGAGAAATTAATTAAAAATGACTACGGTATTACCTAAAATGTAATATCAATGTATATAAATAGAAAATATATGTATGTTTGTTTAAAACAATTTAAGTTCCTTAAGTGAATGGGCTTGAAAATCAAATAATGAAGGGCTGAACCAACTTGAACCCACCTCAGCCTAACCCATGAATAAGGCTTGTGTTTCTCTGTGGAGAATTATTATTTTGGTTCAGTTTTTCTGAGAAAAAAAAAATGTTCACCTTTTGATTTCTATTATAATTGCATATACTATATTTTTTAACGGCCTTTAATATAATTATGGTTCCTATTCTATTTATTTTTATTCGATTTGATTCTTATCTCGAATTCATGTTAAATTAATGCATATACTTTAAAAGATATTCAAAATTAGTGCTTCTCCCTCAATGTTCTTTGACCTCGTTAATGATCTTATCATGACTAATCGGAAATGCGAAATCGTTTTATCAAACACTTTCTATGTTAAATATCACATGTTATCTGACATTAAACTTAACGTAGTAAGTATATCAAATTTGAACTAACTTGAGAATAAGAAAGACTAAACTAAACTTTAAAGCATTTATATATTGGATATACATGTAGGAATATACTAATAAAATTCTTATATAAGGGTAATTTTTATATATATATATATCACAATATGGTGAGAAAAAAAATATGTGGAAGTCTAAATAGCTAAATAATAATTTTAAAAAATTGATGGAACACGTTCTCTTATTGTTTACTATTGTAATTTGTGCAATTGGTTTTTCCATTCATATGAGCATTTGCTTTATTAGGCTAAAATATATTTGTAGAAGTTATCATTATTAACAAACTGTTATCCAACTTAAAAGAAAAAAGAAAGTGAAAGAAAAATAAATAAGTAAAATTTTTCATATTTGATATTAAAAACATAATAACATATATGTAA
>NW_019013011.1:2579-12802 GCF_000150535.2 Carica papaya | reverse complement strand
ATAAGTTTGATTCGAGGTGAAAAAAAAGGTCTTCTTGATATATAATTGACGTGGAGATAATATCTTCTTGGTCTCGGCATCTCTTGCAATAAGTAGCATATCCGACAAATATGTAGACAGTGGAAAAAGGTGCCAATTTGTAGGAACTTGTGGCTGATAAATTAGGAAGACACCTGCAACTAAATACACATAAATGAGAAAATTTTGGATGCTGTCTGAACAAATGGCATATGGAGGTTTGAATTAGATTGAACAACTTCGGCAAATAAAATATACATATATAGAACTATAAATTATATTCTACTATATAAAATTTATAATAAAATTAATTAACATATATTTAAAAAATGGAGTCTTTTAATGGAACTTAAAAGAAATGTTTATCTATTACAAATCTGCCGTGTACAAAATAGATACTTAAATCAATCAAAATCCAATTAAGAGGTCGACGTAACCCAGTTGTAGTGGTATATGACTTACATTACCATTTTAGGAAAATCAACAATCTTGCCTAATACAGTTCGATATTAATAATCATGCATCTAAGAATTCCAGTAAAAGACAACAAGGGATCAAATGTGAGATTACGTACTACCTAATAAGTTAGATATATCTGTATACGTGTGTGTGTGTCTCTCTCTCTCTCTCTCTCTCTCTTTATATATATACATATATATATATATAAATGAAGTTTCTACTGATTTAAACAGAATTAAATTTCTTTCCTATCGTGTTAAATTTTGAAGATGATTAGATAGTTTAAGTATGAGAAAACATGTTAAAATATCAATAATTGATTGTATCATACTTCTTCAGTTCAGTTTTTAAAATTATTATTTCAATGAATTATTTAAAATAGTTCATCAAATCTAAGAGGGGAAAGCATAGTTACAAAGTATAACGAGGACAGAAGAGTCAAGGGTTAAGAAAACATATCTGCTGAAACTTCTCAAGGACTATTTAAATCTGCCGATAGACGGGTGCTGAAACATATTATAACGGTAAAGAAATATTAATCTGCATGGACTTTGAATCTTTCTTTTCCACCAGTTTTTTTACCTTTCTTTTCTTGCTTCTGACTCTGAAAATTGTTAAGAATACAAAAGCCAAAAACAAAAGAGCTGCAAAACTACCTCCAGGGCCATGGAAGCTGCCTTTGATAGGCAACATACACCAGTTGATCTGCTCACTACCCCACCGCTCTCTGAGAAACTTGGCCAAGAAATATGGACCCTTGATGCACGTGCAGCTCGGCCAAGTCTCAACCGTTGTTATTTCTTCTCCAGAAATCGCAGAAGAGGTCTTGAAAAACCATGACATCGTATTTTCCAATAGACCCCGTCTTGTTGCTTCTGACATACTGGCGTACAATTCTACAGACATAATATTTTCCCCATACGGTGACTATTGGAAAAAACTGCGAAGAATCTGCAACATTGAACTTTTGTGCCCGAAACGTGTCCAATCTTTTAGGTTGATCAGGGAAGAAGAGGTGGCGCGTCTAATCAAAACTATCTCTTTGAGCGAAGGTTTGCCTATCAACCTCAGTGAAAAGGTTTTTTCGTTGACATACGGCATAACATCGCGAGCAGCCTTTGGTGGTAAATGGAAGGACCAAGAGGCACTTGTTTCCATCGTCAAGAAAGGAGTGGCGCTAGCATCAGGCTTCTGTCTTGCCGATATGTACCCTTCATGTAAAGTGCTTGAGCTGGCGAGTGGATTGAGGTTTACGCTTGAGAAGCTGCATAAAGAGAGTGATAGGATTCTTGGAGACATCCTCAATGACCACAAACAAAAGAGACTAAAGAGGACTGGAGCAACGAGTCCAGAGCAAGAAGATCTTGTTGATGTTCTCTTAAACTTTCAGCGAGATGGTGATCTTCCCTTGACTGACAATAACATCAAAGCAGTTATCTTGGTTAGTACCCAACATATACATATTTAGTTAAATACATAATAATTAGAATGGATGGTTAATTTTGCAAAAAACAGAATGTGGAAGAAGGTAATTTTCATAACGTGATTGTTTCATTTAAAATTTTTTAGTACATTATTATTTGACAAAAAAATTTAATGAAACAATCACGTGTATGGAACTATGCTGAGAATTATTTGACGAAGTTTATGTCTTGGTTCTATCAAGAGTCTCAGACTGAAATTACATTTCTCGTTTCTGCTTCAGGACATCTTTGGTGCTGGGAGTGAAACATCCTCGACAACTGTGGAGTGGGCAATGTCTGAACTACTGAAAAATCCACGGTTGATGAAAAAGGCACAAACCGAGGTCAGGCAGGTCTTTGATGCGAAAGGATACGTGGACGAAACAGAACTTCATGAGCTAAAGTTTATTGAATCAGTAGTGAAAGAAACACTCAGGCTACACCCTTCTGCACCTCTGTTAGTTCCAAGAGAATCTTCTGAGGACTGCGTGATCAAGGGGTATGAAATACCTGCCAATACCAAAGTCATTGTTAACGGGTGGGCAATAGGCAGAGATCCAAAGTATTGGAGTGAGCCTGAAATATTTGACCCAGAAAGGTTTCTTGATAGTCGAATTGATTATAAGGGAAAGGATTTTGAATACATCCCGTTTGGTGCAGGAAGGAGAATATGTCCGGGCATCTCATTTGCAATACCTAATATTATATCGCCGTTGGCACAACTGTTGTATTATTTCGATTGGAAGCTCCCTGGAGGAATGAATTATGAAGATTTAGACATGACTGAGGCCTTTGCCGTGACTGTGAGAAGGAAATATGATCTTGTCCTCATTCCCATCAGCTATCATCCTTTATCTATCAAATAAGAGCATCACAATCTATTAAAATTAATATGGTTTTCTTGTATACCAAATATTTGCAGACTCTGTAGTTCGCACTGCTTATTTTCTAAGTACAATTTAGAAATTGTGTAGAAGCCATACAAGATTATTCAGTAATAAATAAAAAGGCATTAAGTTGCTTGCAGCTACCTACTTTCTGCATTGATTTAGTTGAAAGTAATTTCTTGCAGCTACCTACTTTCTGCATTGATGTAGTTGAAGTAATCAATGTCTGATTCAAATTGTATGAACACAAAAAATAAATAAATAAATATCTAGATTATATTTGTTAGGCAAATTACAGTATTTTATTTATATATATATATAGATATAGATATTCCAGCTTAACGCTTTTGACTCTCGGAACGGAACTGACAAGAGGGTCATAGAGGCTTGTTTGCTAGCAACGCAGTTGATAACAAGGGAATGGCTGCAGTTCAATCTTCAGAGATTTCTTGTAATAGTTTTATTATATTTTAAAAAATATATATTTGTACTTATAAGGAACTTCCGAGCAAGATTGTGATATCCCAAGCTCAAGCCTAAATACTATCAGCTTAATAACTTTTGAATCCAAATAATCATTTTTTAAAAGTTCAAAATCAAATAATCGATATACTAATATCGTTTAAATTTTTGTAAAAAATTTAATAATCGTGTATATTTTCAACACAAGATTAGACTATTCAAATTATTATAAGACAAATCCTTCATTTATCATCAATCTTACAAATTAAAATTAAATTCTTTCGTGATCTAAGATCACATTAGCACGAATTTTTCAGCAGACACATTTTATGAATGTAATTTTATGGATAGAAAAAACCGATGCCATTCAGAATACGTAATGTATCGTCAAGATATATAAATTCTTGTTTCGTGGCAGGCAGAAGCAACAAATAGCTTGGTTGATTGATTACGGCGAGTAGAAATTTCTCCAGCCAAAAGAATTAGGATAACCACAAGTTCTGATTGTAAAGTTGTGTCATCAATGGAGTATCTATTTTATGTAATGCCACACACCACATGCAACAAACAAAATGCCAAAGAGTCCAATAACTATTTCTTCATGTCTTTTGTTCTCTTCTTATGCAATCAGCAAGACTTGTCTCCATTGTAATGACCCCTGAAATTTAAAAGAAAATGTATATAATAATTTGAGTACGGAAGCGAAATAAAAATTAAGGTTAACATCCTTTATACGATAATTTAAAAGTATTAAACAAACATCATGGAATATATTTTCTGAAAAAAATACGAGAAATGGAAAAAATAAATAAAACTATAAAGTATTTAGCATCTACTCGCAACTTTCTTACGGATCGGGCTCGAGAACCAGATCCTCCTGATCTGAAATGATTAAATAAATGGTGAGTTACACTATCCCAGTAAGCACATCACACTATATCGCCGGCACAAAAGCAAATGTTGATAAAAAACCAAAAACAACTAATTGAGCACTAAATTTAAACCAATACATTCATTAAACGTAAAACCATTTACTTTTTTACTTACCATTGGAGAATATATGAAAACAATATATAAAAACAATAACATCATACATATCATAACTTCATGCACAATCAGTAACATAGAACATATCATAAATTCATATTCATTAACAATAACTAATTATGACCGTTTCTCGTTTCACCAGTCTACTAGTATCCATGGAGATCCATAGGGGTGTCTCCGCTACACGTGAACCATTTTTCTTAACAATCTTAATTTCAGGACCGTCCACATACCCCATCCGGTATGAGCGCCAAATGATTAAGTCTCCATACCCAGTCCGGTATAAGACAACGTTCACGGTAGGGTTCCCTATAAACTTAATCCGTCCACCATCTCTTAGGACATCTAGTGAGGCTGTCATTTTATATGTTTATTAGATCACATCCCTTTTCTGTTTCTCCTTAATCTCCGTTACCAAATTAAACACAATCACATAAACAAGAAACATGCACCCGGTAACACAATCATATCTTAAATCCCAAAATCATACAATTGTCAAGTAAGACAGTAATACATGCATTTAAAACCCTAAACCAGATACCATCATGCCTTTAAACTGTAAAATAAATAAATAAGAATCAACAGAGAACAATGTCTGATTTCGGGCTACAGTAGCAATCCGTAATTAATTATGCATATTTATCTAACTTGTATAAAAGATCGTATTATTATTTATTCAAACTTCACATCTATGATAGGAAATAGAGTGAGGGGTTCTTACTTGATTCGACACCGAAAACTAAATAGTTACTGTGCCTACATGCGGTTCCTAAATTCTCTGAATTTTTTTTTTTGGAACTGGAACGCGCTTACGGTACCTATAAGTGTCCCATATAAACTCAAAAATCAGTCTCAAGGCCTACTCGGCCAATTTCAAAAATCCGACATGGCGGCTCTGCCGTGCTCTGGCGACAGTGCCCTCGCGTGCGACGTCGACTCGCCTCGAGTTGGCTGTTTTCGGTCATTTTCGGCCGAATTCAGCCAAACTTGCATCGGTTCCTACGAAAAATACACTTAGGGCCCTTGGTGGGCCGAAAAAATGTAGAAAACCAAAACTCACCGGCGGTGGGCTCTCCGGTGCGGCGGCTCCTCCGGCTCACGTTACAATTGGGTGTTTTGCTTCAATCAACCTGTAGAGAAGAAAACGATGATCACAACGGTGAAAAAATCACATCAAACGGGAATCGAGAAGGGTCTCATTGGAGGGATTGTTTGAAACACCTTGTGGTGGCGTCGCCGAGCTTTAGCAGCATTTTTCGAAACACTCCGCGATGGCGCTGCTGAGCTTCGGCAGCGTTTTTCGGTCAATTGTCCGGTTCTTTCACTCCAATTTGGTCATGGGTGGGTTTAAAATTGAATTTCGTGTAAGAAGAGAAATTTTTACCTCGTTTGGCGGTTGAAAATTACTCCAGTGCGGCAGCGGGTGGCGGCAGTCGTCTCCCCGGCAGCTGAGTTGTCTTCTCCAGCGAGGGGCTCTAGCAGCTAGGGTTAGGGTTTGGGTGCGGATGAGGTTATTTATAGCTATCTGCTTTTGATCTGGGTCGTCCATTACTTTTAATCTGTACCGTCCGATCGCGATTAAATAGGGAGTGAATCTGAACCGTTCATCGCGATTCAATTTGGGATGTCCGTGCGCGATTCAATATGGCCGTCCGTGCGCGTTTTCAATCTGGGACGTCCGTACGCGCGGGAACGAATCTCAGCCGTTCGATCGCGTGCATGCGGATCGCCCACGTGACTCTCCTCGTGTCAGCGCCTCTGCCACCTGGCGCGTCCTTGTTGGTCGAGGCTGCTAACCGGGTATCTGACGTGGTGTAACTTTTTTAAATTGTATTTTGACCTCTGATTTTCGATTTTTTTTTTTTAAATACGTTTATAACCTAAATTTTTACCACTTTTTTTCAAAATTATTTTCAATTAAATCCTTAACTAATTTTTCAGCCTTTTTATTATTATTATTATTTTCATTAAATTAAATTTAATTTAATTTAATTAATAAATAATTATATTAATAAAAAAATTAAATTAAATTAAAAAAAATAAATGTTGGGTGTTACATCCATGGAGACAGTAAGAAAGATTTTCCTCATCTTTATATTCATGAACCCTACTTAATTCAGCCGGAAAGAAAAAAATAATAATAATAAGTGGGAGAAACAGAAGAAAAATGGAGTTTCAGTTTCTTTCCTCCACAATCCTCTTTGCCTTTCTTCTGCTGCTTATTAAAGTTTTGAAACTTGTTAAAACCTCAAAAGTTAAGGGCACTTCGCCCAATGTTCCCCCGGGGCCATGGAAGCTACCGTTAGTTGGAAACCTGCACCAAATGATCAGTCCATTACCTCATCACTCCCTAAGAGAAATGGCTAAAAAATACGGACCTCTCATGTTTCTACAGCTTGGTGAAGTTCCCACCATCTTTGTTTCCTCCCCAGAAATTGCCAAACAAATCATGAAAACCCACGACACTATTTTCGCTCAGAGGCCTTCTATCCTTGTTTCGAGGATCATATCCTACAATTCCACAGGCATCGCCTTTGCGCCATATAGTGACTACTGGAAACAAATGCGTAAAATCTGCACCATGGAGCTTCTGAGTCCTAAACGTGTAGAGTCTTTTCGATATATCAGAGAAGAAGAGGTAGTGGATCTCATCAAAACAATATCTCTAAATGAAGGATCAGTCATCAATCTATCTGATAAAATCTTCTCGTTGACATATGGAATAACATCACGAGCAGCCTTTGGTCGAAAGTCCAAGGACAAACAAGCGTTCTTGTCAATTGTCAGAAAAATTTTGGAGCTGGCATCGGGATTCTGCCTCTCGGATATGTACCCATCAAGCAAAGTGCTGGAATTGCTTAGTGGGATGAGGATTAAACTGGAGAAGTTGCATAAAGAGACTGATAGGATACTTGAAAACATAATCAGTGAGCGCAAACAGAGGAGATCAAACAGAACAGAAACAGAGGAATGCCCAATTGATGTTCTTTTAAAGCGTCAACAGTATGGTGCTCATGACCTCCACTTTACCTTAACTAATGACAACATCAAAGCAATTATCATGGTTAGTATTGTCCTGCATGTTGCCTATACGGCCCTCCCACACAGACATATGTACGCACAAATATATTTTTATATAGAATCTTGAAATGGTTAGCGTTGATTTTCCTTTTTTTAAAAAGGTCATGTTGACTTAAACTGTGTATTTTGTATTATTCAAATTTCTGTTTCCTTAATTTGCTTGATCATTTATATTTAAGCTACGTTTAGGACAAAATTAAGAAATTCTTAAAATTCATCAACAAAATGCACCAGTCCCGGCACCTTGGAAACAGAGTAGATTGAGAGTTAAAAATAATAGCTTTACTGGCAGTTGAAAGTGCCGGGACAGAACAAGTTTTTGTTGCTTTAGATTTCTGTTTCCCTATTTGGAAACGTTATTTCCTATTAAATTTGAAGTTTATTAAGTTGCAAATGTTTTCAGGACATATTTGTTGCTGGGAGTGATACATCATCCACAGTTTTGGAGTGGGCAATGTCTGAATTGCTGAAAAACCCAGGATTGATGAAAAAAGGCACAAACCGAGGTAAGACAGGTTTTTAACTCGAAAGCAAATGTAAATGAAAATGGTCTTCATGAATTAAAGTTCCTTGAATCAGTCTTCAAAGAAACACTCCGGCTCCACCCACCTGCACCTCTGTTAGTTCCAAGAGAATCCATGGAGAATTGTGTGATCAACGGATACGATATACCTGCCAAGACTAGAGTTATTGTTAATGGATGGGCAATCGGAAGAGATCCAAATTTCTGGAGCGATCCTGAAGTATTTTCCCCAGAAAGGTTCTTAGATACTTCAATTGATTACAAAGGTAGAGAATTTGAATATATCCCTTTTGGTGCCGGAAGGAGGATGTGTCCGGGAATTTTGTTTTCGAGACCTAATGTTATGCTGCCATTGGCACAACTCTTGTACCATTTTGATTGGAAAATCTCTGGAGGGACAAATCAGAAAGATTTAGATATGACTGAGGAATTTGGCCTGATTGTGAGGAGAAAAAATGATCTTCTCTTGATTTCTACTCTTTATCATCCTTCGACTGTTGGGTAAGAATCTGAGGAACTTCACAATGAAGTTGTTTGTAATGCAGTAAATCATGACACTATAAATATTACAAAAAATAAGCTCTGCTACCCTTCATGTTAGTTGCAGAGATTCTACTTCAAGTCATTCAGATTTGAAGCAAATATATATATGTTCACTGTGCTTGTAAATTCTACAATTAACTATTTAACAAAGACAAAATTCAAGAATTAATTATGTAATGAGTATGCGGGTGAACTATAATTTGTGCTTTTAAGACTTAAAGTTATTGTTAAAGCAGTTGTTAAATAAAAATATTCTCGTACGAAGAAATAAATTGTAGCATCGTATGAGAAATTTCTGTAAAAAGAGAAGGCACATATTATGGCAATTCCGCCTTTCGAACTCCACTATTACCTACTACATTTAAGTAAGTGTAAAGTTAAATCATATTATTTTTTTAAATTTGAGCTAAGAGCTATGTCAAAATGCATTGTAATGAGGTCAAAATCCAACTTTCACATACTTTAATTTTAGAAAAACATGAATCAGAATATTTGGGATCCAACATTATTAGTTATTATTACTTAAAAAAACTAGAAGTTTGTTAATATTTATAATCTCAATGTCCAAATCCAAAAACATCATCAAGAATTTTAATGGTTTATAAAAATGCTCTTCTACTAATTCATGTCTATAAATGATAGATGTAGAATATACAATTTTTTGGAACAAAATATCATATTCTTTCTTCTTTTCTCTCTAAATTTTTTACTTTCTCTTCTCTATTCTCTCTCTATATATTTCTCTCTTTCTCTTTCTAACAACCTCTTTCTCTCTCTATATATATTTCTCGCTCTTTCTCTCTCTAAAAGTTTTTCTCTCTCTCTCTCTCTTTCTAAAACATTTTTTCTTCTTTCTCTAAAATTCACACGATCTCTCTTTCTTTCCAGAACCCCCTCTCGTTTTCTTTTAAAATCTTTTTATGTTCCAATCTTTCAAATTATCTTAAAATTACTTCAAAATTATTTTAACTTTAATATTTATTTTAAATTAAAGTCCGATGAATTATATGTCAAATTCAGATTTAAATCCATGTTTTGACACTCAAGTCCAAGTTTCTTGTCAAAGAAGACTTGTTTTGATCAATTATTTTAATTTGTCTATTTTGCTGTCTTTTCAAATAATAAATCAATTTAAAAATATGTTTAGCAACTCAAAATTGAAATGTGTTTTTAATGTATCTATATGTATAAATACATAAGCAAATTTTGAGTTTTTCAAAATTATTCTAACCTAAAAAAAAAAGTGTATGTAGTTCTTCAAAATTATCCTAAATGAACTTGGAAAAAACATATTTAATTTTAAAATACTAAAATTGTATTCATATTTGGTAATTTATTAAGGTATTAAAATTTTACTAATATTAGTAACTTAAATATAAAAATATTTTAATATTAATATGAGATATTTTATATTTATAAAATATATTACTAGCATAAAAAAGTTAAAAAAATTCAATTTATTAATAAATAAATGATGCTTATATCTTTTTATTATTTTAACATATATTTATTTCTACTAAATATAATAATTTTTAATTAATAATATTATTTTCACAAGAAACAGTATAATCTTATTAATAATTTTTTATCGGAAAATATTTCTCCGTTTGATTTGAACTGAATTTTTTTTAATTTTTTAATTAAAAATAATTTAAATAATTTCTTCATATCTTGTATTTTCAATTTAAGTTGATACATTATGATAATTTATAGTAATTTATTAAAATAATTCCATTAATA
>NW_019012988.1:0-10015 GCF_000150535.2 Carica papaya | reverse complement strand
AAAACTGGGGGTCAAAACGCAATTTAGAAAGGATGCACCACGTCAGCAGTCCCAGCCAACCAGGACACGCCGCGTGGCAGGAACGCTGACGCAGGAAGCCACGCACGACGGGCCACATGAGCAATCCGCGTTCGCGTGATCGGACGGCCCAAATCCGTTCCCGTGCGCACGGACGGCCTAGATCAAAAGCGCGCACGGACGGCCCAGATCTTACGCGTGCGGACGGTCTAGATCGAATCACGCACGGACGACCTAGATTTATTTCTATTTTAATCGCGATCAGACGGTTCACATTATTTCGTTATGGACGGCTGAGATTAAAGGGGGAAGGTTATAAATAACCTCACCCACACCCAACCCCAAACCCTAGCCGCTAGTACCCTCGCCGGAGAAGACGACCCAGCCACCGGAGAAACTGACCGTTGCCACCACCGCCACACCGGAGGATTTTTCGACCGCCAAGTGTGGTAAAATTTCTTCTCTTGGCTCATTTATCGATGCTGAATCTACCTGTGGCAAAATCAGAGCCAAACCACCGGCCAACCGGTCGAAAAATACTGCCGAAGTCCAGCGGTGCCGCCGCGGCTTCCCTTAGTTTTTGCCTCCGATGAGGCCCTTCCTGATTTCCGTTTGATGTAATTTTTACACCACTGTGATCACCGTCATTTTCTCTACAGGTTGACCGGAGCAAAACATCAAATCGCGACTCACGCCGAAGAAGCCTCTGCACTCGAGAGCTCTGCCGCCGGTAAGTCTCAGTTTTTCGTAATTTTTTGGCCCACCGAGGGCCCTAGGGGTGTTTATCACAGGAATCGATGCGAGTTTAACCGAAAACAGCCAGAAACGACCAACCCGAGGTGGATCGCCGCCGTGGGCGACGGCGGCATCGCCGGAGCACGGCGGAGCCGCTGTGCCGGAACTCTGATATTGGTCGAAGGGGCCCTGGGTCTAATTTGGAGTTTTTTGGGGACATGTGTAGGTACTAGAAGTGTGTTTCAGTTTTTCGAAAAAAAATTCAGGAAATTTAGGGACAGCCCGTAGGCGCAGTGATAACCCGATTTCAGACCCCGAAACAAATAAGAATCTCTCACCCTACTTCCTATCACGGTATTAAAGCTTAATAAATGATAAAACGGTATTTCATGAATTAATAGATGTGTATAATTGCTTAAGGTTGCTAATGGAGTCCGAATCTGGTGTATTTATCGATCAGTTGTTGTTTGATCTATTTTACAGTTTTAAATGCAGTATGGTACCTGATGTGTTTATTTTATGGTTTCGTATGCATGAATCCCGGTTTTATTTATTATGGTTTGAATTATGGTGAACCCGATGTTGTGTTATTTTGTTTGGTATTCATTACTGGTTTACGTATTTATGTTTGATTGGATAATTGAGGCCAAGAAAAATGGAAAAAGTTATGTGAATTGATAAATGGATAATGTCGACAGTCTAACTAGATATCCCGGGAGATGATGGACGGACCAGGTCCGTAGGGAACCTTACCGGGAACGTGGTCTCTCATATCGGACGGGGTATGGAGACCTTATATGTTTTGGCGCCCATACCGGACGGGGTATTGAGGTTTATGGTTTTGGCGCCCATACCGGATGGGTATGGTGACGGCCCTGGAATCAAGTTATTAATGTGAATGGTTCACGTGTAGTGGGGACCCCCTATGGATCCCCATGAATACTAGTAGGCTGATAAAGAGAAAAATTGTTGTCTGATGATTGAAAAACGAGAGTTTGATATGTGTTATGTTATAAAGTGTGCATGATTTTATGATGTTTATGATGTTATTGTGTTTCATAAGCTGTCTTTCATGAATCTCACCGAGGTAAGTGGACAATAAAGGTTTTTATTATTGATAAATGAGTTTGCTATAAATTATGCTCCATTGGTCGTTTTTATTTTCTACCAGCCTTTACTCCTGTGGCAGTGAGATAGTGTGATGTCTTTACTGGGCTAGTGTAGCTCATTCCTTACTTAACCATTTCATGAGGACTTGGTTCCCGAGCCTGTCCCGCAGGAAGACGACGAGTAGATGATTAAGGATTTGATAAATTTATTTATAGCATTCATTTCTAGTGTTTACTTCAGTTAATTTATTCTTTCATACGTTCAATACGTTTTGTTTATTGTGTAAGGGATATTAATCAGAATTTTTATTTCGCTTCCGCACTTAGAAATTTTAATACATACATTTTCTTTAAATTTCCGGGGCCGTTACAGCTTGTGCCGAGTATGAGCGCGCATGTGCACAGGGACGCACCCTTAGGCACCCACAATGCTGAGGCATGCGTCCCACTGGCAAGTTGTGTGGGGCATAGGCACTGCCAGACATGCACATGCCGAGAGTGTAGGCTTATAGGATTTTATCCCCCTGCCGCAGGTTCTAGGGCAAACTATCCAAAGACGTAAAAAGGAATTGGACTTAGAAATTTTGAAATTAAATTAAAATTAAATTGGGAAAATAAATAACTAAAATTGAGTTAAAATTAAACACAGTAAAATAAAATAATTGAGCTTAAGTTTGAAAATAAGAATGGTAAAATAATTAGAAATCAAAAGGAAAATGGGCAATAAATTATGAATTTTAAACAAAAGAAAAATCTAAGGGAATTTGGAAATGAATTTTTGGAATTTGCAAATCAATTAAAAAAAATTGGTAAAAATGTTGTTTTGGGAAAAAATGGAGTTTTGTCTGACCTAGGTCTAGGCAAATCAATTAAGTCTATGTTAGATTTAAATAAACTAAAGTAAAAATGGTATTTTTGTCTAACCTAGGTCTAGGTTAGATATAAATGAAATAAAATAATAGAGCAAATCTAGTGTCTAATAAGGCAAAATAAATAAAGTTGTCCGGTTAAATTCGTTTACTCTACTATTTAGGAAGGGTCATATGTTGTATGTATGTATGTTTATGAACACATGAATGGGTTTTCTGCGTCCCCTCATGGACGAAGGTTTAATTTAGGTGAATATTTTAGTTCACTATCATGTGCACCAAGAGTGGACAAGGCGACCAGAGTGGTTGAGTGTTCTGTTTATATATATGTTTTGTTATTTGTGCCCCTAGTCATGGAATTATTCAGTATATTATGCCATTTTCGGTATAGGTTTAGGCGGCTACTTGCGTAGGTACGTAAACATTATAACTTAATTAAAGATTAATAATGTTGTATTAAAACAGTGTCGAAAGATGAGTCAGAGTCTAAGTCCAGGTGCGTGAGTCAGTGATATGATTTGATTCCGTTGTGAGATTGAATCCGATCTGATATGTTCTGATGACATTGGGTTATGGAACATTTTATATAATAGTTTTAGTTTAGATGCTTTAATAATATGAAATATAGATAAATAAAATGAATTAGACTGATTTGGTAAGTTATCTGAATAATTCACCGTTAAATAAGTATTTTTTTAAAATTGTGATTGTATGAGTTAATTACTATTTATCTTACTGAGTTTATTGAAACTCACCATAATCTACTTCTCTTTCCAGAAGATCACTTTATAGATATCCTTGATGGTGCCTGTTTGGATCCATTCCAAGATGTTTAGTAAAAGCATTGTAATACTTTCTTATTTATATTTTGTTTTTGATATATTAGATATTTTTTGTAAATTCATAACGTTTGTATGTAGAATTTGATACCCTAATGTTTCAGTATAATTGTAACGGCCCCGGAATTTTAAAATGAAATATGTGTATTAAAAAGGTCAAATGCGGAAGCGTAATAAAAATTTTGATTGACATCCCTTACACTAAAACTAAAAACGTGCTAAAAGTATAAAAGAACAAACTAACTAAAAGAGAAACCCGAAAATAAAAGCTATAAATATAACTACGGAGTCTTCAGGCGTCCCCTTCGCCGTCTTCCTGCGGAACGGGCTCGGGAACAATGTCTTCCTGATCTGAAATGATTAAATAAGGAATGAGCTACACCAGCCCAGTAAAGACATCACACTATCTCACCGTCACGGAGGTAAAGGTGGGTAGAAAACACAAAAAGGCCAATGGAGCATAATTTACAACAAATTCTTTTATCAATAATAAAATCCTTTACTATCCACTTACCTCGGTGAAATTTATAAAACAATACACGAAAGCAATAACATTATCATCATCATGAAATCATATGAGCTGTATAACATAATACTTATCACGCCTTTTGCAATTCAATCATTACACAGCAAGTTTTTCCTTATTTACCAGCCTACTAGTATCTATGGGGATCCATAGGGGTCCCGCTACCCGTGAACCTTTAACACTTGTAATCAGATTCCAGGGCCATCCCCATACCCCGTCCGGTATGGGCGCCAAAACACATAAGGTCTCCATACCCCATTCGGTATGAGAGACCACAATCCCGGTAGGGTTCCCTACGGACCCGATCCGTCCACCATCTCCCAGGATATCTAGTCAAGCTGACCACATTATGCAATTATCAATTTACCTAACCTTTCATTCCCCTTTTCCTCAGTCAGCATCATCAATTCACACACAAACAAGCAAACCAGTAATTTATGCCAAACAAGACAACATACAACATCGGGTTCTCAGTCATTCAACCCATAATCAATAAAACAGTGATATATGCACACGAAACTATGAAATAAAAACATCAGACCCCATACTGCATTTAAAACTGTAAAATAGGCCAAACAACAGCTGATCGAAAAACATACCAGACTCGGGCTCCATTAGCGACCTTGAACAATTTCACACATCTATTGATTCATGAAATACCGTTTTATCATTTATTGAACTTTAATACCGTGATAGAAAATAGAGTGAGGGGTCCTTACTTGTTTCGGGGTCCGAATACGGCTCTACAATGCGCCTACAGGCTGTCCCTAATTTTCCCTGAATTTTTCTCGGGGAACTGAAACACACTACTAGTACCTGCACGTGTCCCAAAAAATCCCAAATTAGACCCAGGGCCCCTTTCGGCCAATATCGTAATTCTGGCACGGCGACTCCGCCGTGCTCCGGCGACGGTGCCGACGCTTGCGGCGGCGATTCGCCTTGGGTTTGCCGTTTTCAGTCGTTTCTGGCCGAATTCGGCCACACTTGCATCGGTCCCCGTGATAAAACAACCCTAGGGCCCTCGGGGGCCAAAAAAATACGAAAAAACTGAAGCTTACCGGCGGCGGTGCTCTCGGGTGCGGCGGCTCTCCGGCGAGGTTCGTGTTTTGGTGATTTGGCTCTGATTAACCTGTAGAGAAAAGAATGGTGATCACGGTGATATAAAAATTGTATCAAACGGAGGCCGGGAAGGGCCTCATCGGAGGCAAAAACCGAGGAGGGGCGCGACGGCGGCGCTGGGTTTTGGCTATGTTTTCCGGCCGTTTACCCGGGATTTTGGCTCCAATTTGGCCACAGGGAAACTCAGCATTGAAAAACGAGCCAGATGTATGAAATTTACCTGGATCGGCGATCGAAAAACTCCCCGGTGCGACGGCGGGTGGCGGCAGCCGGCTCCTCCGGCGTCTGGTTCGTCTTCTCCGGCGAGGGCAGGCGACTAGGGTTTTTGTGGTCAGGTGTGGGGGTTTTATTTATACCATTTTGCCTTTTGATCACAACCGTCCATTTTGATTAAATCTGGGCCGTCCGTGCTTGATTGAATCTGGGCCGTCCGTGCGCGTGCATCTGGGCCGTCCGTGCGCATGCATCTGGGCCGTCCGTGCGCTTGCATCTGGGCCGTCCGTGCGCACGCTTGATCTGGGTCGTCTGTGCGCGCGGGGACGCATCTGGGCCGTCCGATCGCGCGCACGCGGATCGCCCACGTGGCCCGTTCCCGGGTCGACGTGGTCTTGCCATGCGGCAGGTCCTGGTTGGCCAGGGCTGCTGACTGGGCCGCTGACGTGGCTACTGACGTGGCGCTGACGGGGTGCAATTTTTTTAAATTACATTTTGACCCCCGGTTTCCGATTTTCTTTTCAAAAATACCCCCAGAATCCTAATTTTCACCCCTTTTTCCCATAATCAATTTCAATTAAATCTAAATAATATTTTTACCCAATAGTTATTAAATTATATTAAATTAAACTAAATAAATCAATTAAAATTTAAAAATTATAAAATAAATTTAAAAAAAAATTAATAATAATAATAATAAAATTTTAAAATTCTTGGGCGTTACAACTCTCCCCCCCTTAAAGAAATTTGGTCCCCCAAATTTGCCTCTTACTCTTGGTCGAACAAATGGTGATACTGGGCTCTAAATTCTGATTCCAGTTCCCAAGTAGCCTCCCTGGGCGTGTGGTTCTGCCACACGACCTTTACAAATAATATTTTCTGGTTGCGGAGTATTCTGCTCTCTCGGTCCGTGATACCGACCAGTACTTCTTCATAAAACAAGTCCTCTTGGAGTGGAAGCGGTTCACGAGCCAAGACATGAGAAGGGTCCGGGTTGTACTTGCGTAGCATGGATACGTGGAACACGTTGTGGACTCTGGAGAGCTCTGGAGGCAGTGCTAGTCTGTAGGCAGCAGTACCAATCCTGTCTAAGATTTCAAAGGGTCCAATATACTGGGGGTTTAATTTTCCCCTCCTGCCGAACCTACTGATTCCCTTGAAAGGAGTGATCTTAAGAAACACACGGTCGCCTTTCTCAAACGTTAGGTCTCTCCTCCGGGTATCTGCATAACTCTTCTGCCTACTCTGAGCTGTCTGAATGTTCTTCTTGATTTTAACTATCTTGGACGTGGTCTCCTCTACCAACTCCGGGCTGAACAATCTTCTATCGCCCACTTCCTCCCAACAAATCGATGACCTGCACGGGCGCCCATATAGCGCCTCATATGGAGCCATGCCGATACTTGCTTGGTAGCTGTTGTTGTAAGCAAACTCTATCAGGAGTAGATGGTCGTCCCAATGGCCCCCGGAGTCAAGGACACAAGCTCGGAGCATATCCTCAAGCGTACGAATTGTCCTCTCTGATTGTCCATCAGTCTGGGGGTGGAAGGCAGTACTAAGAGACAGCTTTGTTCCCATAGCTTGCTGGAAGCTGCCCCAAAACCGAGAGGTGAACTTGGGATCCCTGTCGGATACTACTGTTACCAGAACCCCATGCAATCTGACTATCTCCCGGATATAAATCCTTGCCAACTTGTCCAATGAATCGGTCATCCTGATGGCTAAGAAGTGGGAAGACTTGGTAAGTCGGTCAATGATTACCCATATGGCATCGTGTCCTGAACGCGCCTTGGGTAGCCCCGATACGAAGTCCATAGTGATATGTTCCCACTTCCATTCCGGGATCGATAAAGGCTGAAGTAACCCACCGGGGCGCTGATGCTCTGCCTTGACCTACTGACATACCAAACATTTAGATACAAAGTCGGCTATGTCTTTCTTCATCCCATGCCACCAAAACTGGGGTCGCATGCTTGGGTACATTTTGGTGCTTCCTGGATGCATGGCAAACTTCGAGCCATGGGACTCTGTCATGATGTCCCTTTTTAACTCACTGTCATCTGGGACACACACTCTGTCTTGGAAACGGAGTAGTCCATCGGTAGATATTCGGAATTCTGAGCTCCCTCCCTGTTCTGCATCCTTCTTGCGGGCTACCAGGGCGGGGTCAACTGTTTGGGCTTCCCTTATCCTCTGAATTAACTCGGGCTGGACTGTCAGGCGGCCCAAACATGTGACTCTCTTCAGATCATGAAGTCGAACCTGTTGTGTGGCCCCAATTGGTCTGCATTCTGAAACCATCAAATGGGCTAAGATACCTGCACTTTTCCTGCTGAGGGCATCTGCTACCACGTTGCCCTTACCCGGATGGTATAAGATGTCACAATCATAGTCCTTAAGGAGTTCCATCCACCTTCTCTGACGCATGTTGAGATCCTTCTGAGTGAATATGTGTTTCAAACTCTTGTGATCGGTATAGATCTGAAAGGTCTCTCCGTACAAATAATGGCGCTAGGTTTTCAAGGCATGAATTATTGTGGCAAGTTCCAAGTCATGGGTGGGATAGTTCTTCTCATGATTCTTTAATTGTCTGGACCCGTATGCTATAACCTTTCCATGCTGCATCAGGACACAACCCAGGCCCAGATAGGAGGCATCACTATAAACTGTATATCCTCCCGATCCACTCGGTAAGGCTAGCACGGGTGCAGTGGTCAGCCACTTCTTTAATTTTGAGAAACTTCTTTCGCAGTCTTCATTCCACTCGAACTTGGCATTCTTCTTTGTGAGTCAGGTTAGAGGAGCTGCTAGACTGGAGAATCCTTCAACGAACCTGCGGTAATAACCTGCCATTCCCAGGAAGCTACGGATTTCCTTAACTGATGTCAGTTTCTCCCAATTAAGTACTGCTTCAACCTTTTCAGGATTCACTGATATCCCTTCCTTTGATATGATGTGTCCTAGGAAGGCAGTCTGCTCAAGCCAGAATCCACACTTACTCAACTTCGCATATAGCCTCTTGTTTCTAAGGACCTGCAAAACTTGGGCCAGATGGTGAGCATGCTCTTTTCTGCTTTTTGAGTAGACTAAGATATCATCGATGAACACGATGACAAACTGATCCAAGAACTCTCTGAAAACTCTGTTCATCAGATCCATAAAGATTGCCGGGGCATTGGTTAGCCCGAATGGCATGACCAGGAACTCATAGTGTCCGTACCTGGTTCGGAAGGCCGTCTTGGGGATGTCTTCTGTTCTTATCTTTACCTAATCATAGATCTATTTTAGAAAAGACCTGTGCAACCTGCAACTGATCGAAAAGGTCATCAATCTGAGGGAGAGGATATTTGTTCTTAATTGTTACTTTGTTTATCGCTCTGTAATCCATGCACAGTCTCAATGTTCCATCTCCCTTCCTTGCAAAAGTAACTCCGGCACCCCAAGGGGAAACGCTGTGTCTAATGAAACCACTGTCTTGTAACTCAGTGATCTGTTTCCTTAGTTCTTCCATCTCAATGCGGCTCATTCGGTAAGGAGTAACCGAGATGGGCTGGGTACCTGACTGTAAGTCTATGGTGAACTCGACCTCTCTGTCCACCGGTAGACCGGGCAGTTCATCCAGAAATACGTCTAGAAAGTCTCAGACTACTGGAATCTCTTGGATACAAACTTCGTTCTTGGGCTTACCTAATTAGAGAAGATACAAGATTAAGGCACTGGGAATTAAGAAAACTTGTCATCAGGGAAAATCAGTATTGAATGATTTTATTAACTTGTAAATGGCTCATCATTGGGAGGATTAAATACAACCTTTTTGTTAAAGCAGTCTATGGTGGTGTGATACGCCGCTAGCCAATCCATTCCTAGGATTACATCAAAATCCCCCGTGTCTAACCCTATCAGGTCTACCCTCAGTTTCTTATCTGCTATCTCCACGGCACATGCCCTGTAGATAACCTCTCCTAGCAATGTCTCCCCCCCAGTGGTAGATACAAGCAACAATGAATCAAGTCTATCAAGTGATACACAAATTTTGGAAGCAAGAATATGTGAAACAAAAGAATGTGATGCACCAGTGTCAAACAAAACATGAGCAATGTGGCCAGATATAGTATACATACCATGTACCACGTCTGGGTCTGCGTCGGCATCCTTCTGGGTAAGGTTATAAACTCTGTCCTGAATTGGAGGCCTTCTTTGATTCTGGTTCCTCGGGCATTCCCTTGCATAGTGCTGGGCACTGCCGCATATACGACAGGTGTTGCTGAGGCAGTAGCAGGGTCGGTCCCCGTGATCCCTGCCGCAGTGCTGGCAGATCTTCCCACGTGCTGCCCCCGTAGCCTGAGGAGGGGCCTGGATAGCGGGTATGGGCCTCTTACTGGGTTGGACAGGCGCGGTAGGTGCTGGCCTGCAGAGCGGGGCTGAGGGTCAGGAACTCCCCGCTAGCTGAGGGTGGGTGTCGAAGCTTCTTTCTATGATCTGCGCCTTTGCTAGAACTGCTGAATATGTCTCGAGCTCCATTACCAGTAAGTGCTGTCTGATCTCCGGGCGGAGACCCCACTGGAATTTTCTGGCCTTTCGGCCCTC
>NW_019012980.1:0-10212 GCF_000150535.2 Carica papaya | reverse complement strand
TTGGCAGCCACCAATTGAGTTCGAATTAGACTCTTTTCTCCTTTTTTTTTTTCCTATTTTCCTACAATTCTAGGCTCCAATGACTTCTACAAATTATCCCATGTGATTAAAGTGCAAAATTAAAGGGGAAATTCCACTCAAATTGGAAGCCTAAGGAAGATAAAGGTACATGGAGATTTTGATAAGGAGAGAATAATATTTGAAGTATTATTTAATTATTTTGATTATTTTATTAATTTTAGATATAATTATTTATTATTTTGTTTAAGTGTTTTAATTAAATTAAACTCATAGAATTAAAGTAGGAATATATAATCATATTTTGAGTCAAATTCATAGAATTAAGCCTATAAAAAGGCTTCAATCCTTAGGTTGTAATCACAACTTGAGTTCAATAAAATTTTAAAGCTTTTATTATGTTTCTAAATTAGCTTTGGCTAATTTTTGAGAGTGTTCTTTAATTTTCTTTAAGTTAGGGAGTTTCAGAAGACTTGTTGAGGCAAAGAATCAGAATTGACATATCAGGTAACCCATGGCGTCTTTCTTTATTCTTTTTATTTCTCAATTATCTTGAATTTGTATTTATATTGTTGGATATAGTTTAAGTAGGAAGGGTAAATTAGGTAGTTAAGCTTTCTGGTGTCATGTTGAATAAGGTTCTAGGAGTTAAAATAATCCATCCCCCGCCTACTTCATTTGGTATGAGAGCATTGTGCTACTCGGATTAGGTAAGGTCCCCCATCAATAGGGAAAGTGAGGTGAGATCCGTCTCCGCATGGAAAGAAAAAGAAGGAGGAGAAATAGATGGATGGCGGTTGAGAGTCACATATTCTCGTGCATGAATGAGGAAGATTGAGATAGGAAGGTAAATGGTGGATGGAGGAGGAAAGGGTCGGGAAACTGAACGTGATTAGCAGAGAAGAAGAACCCGAGAGTCATTTGATTTCCTAGACACCTACCATGGCTGGAAATCGCACATCTAAAGGTAAAAATCGGCCTCTATCGTGTCTTTGTTCCTTTTTTTTTTTTTTTTAAAGTAACATATTGATTAACACACATGGTTTTAGTTATTTAAGAGAGAAATTAATCAAGAAGTGACCAAATTTTAGAGAAGACTGCAAACCCCAACCGTGAAGGAATTCTAACACCATTTCTAACTTAACCTTAAGTAAGTGTGTTAGCACTCTAAAACACAAAGCCCTAAGTTTGAAAAGGTTGGTAAAAATTGCTTGCTCCTGATGTTTGGTAGTAAGGTGCATGCAGGTTTGGGAGGCAATAGGAGAAACAAAATCCTAACATTTTTCAAACAGTGTAATCTATTGGGATAGGGTTTAGAGCATTGAGTTTTTCAAATTTCTACATGCTTTAATTTTTAGCCTTGTATGAAGGACTTATTGAATGTGTTTATTTTCTATTTGAATGATGTTACTGAATTTGCATGTTTGCATTTTGCTTGCACCTTTGCCCCTGCTTGAATGATGTTTAAGGGATTGCATGGTGAAATAAAGTAAATTAGTTAAATAAAATAAAGTTTTGGACGATTAAGAAAGAAAATATAAATCAGGTTAGTTGACATGTGTTAATAAGATTTTAATATGGATAATTAGTGAACTTGCAAATGGAAATTTCTTTGACTTGTGAATTGGGAATCGAGTGCTTGATATGCATGACAATAAATTTAAAATCTGATTGAAGTTGTGATAAAGAATATAAATTTAAGTAGAAAGTAAAAGAGATTTGTTTGGGTTAACATAATTAAAACCTTAAAATTTTGCTTAATTAATAAAGTGTATGATTGACAACTAAACATATTAAATTGGGTAGGTGAATTTGGTATCAGTGCACATACATAGTAATAAGTTAGATTTGATGAATTTCAATGAGTTAGGTTAAAGGAAGTGGCACAGTAACTTGTTTAATAATCTAAAGAAAAATAAAAATAGATAAGAAGTTAAGTGAAATTGAAATAGACTTATTAGATTGTAAATATTGAATAAACCATAGGAACAACATGAATAAAAGAAATATATTAGAAAAGGAAAAGAACTTAGACATTAATGATTTAGATAAGATAAAAATTGTAGAAAGAATTATGACTTTATAGAAAAAGTAAAACAAGAAAACTATTTAGTGAAAATAGAAAATGCGATTAGTTAAATAAAAGGAAGGAAAGCACGTGCCTCAGGAAAATTTAGTGAAAATGAATAAAGATTAGAATAAGTATATGTGTGTTGAGTAAGAGATGAGAATAAGGTGGGTAAAATAGGGAAAACATTAAAAGTTTTGGTGTGTTAAAATAAGACAATAAGTGTAGAGATATTAGAAAGCTAGAAAAGAGAATTCAAAAGTGTTAATAAGTACAGTTAAGGAGTAAGGAAATTTTAGAAGAAGGAAAAGACAATTTCAGAGTGTAATTAAGACTTTAAAAAATCTGTTTAGCTGGATATCAAAAATGGAGGGTGTGTACGTAGTTGAAATTTAGCAGGATTTACGGTGAACCTTACCCATGGATGCTAAATGCCCCCAATCCAACCGTGGATGGGGTTGTGTTATGTGATATGGGTCACACTAAAAAAAAAATTCATATTAAATCCCAGTAAGAAAATATACTAAATGAAAAATTCGTCAAGAGAAAGATTTACGTTCAATATCTCAATATCAGAAGGCAACAAAGGAAATATTTGTTTTAAATCCATTAACACGAACAAAAAAATATTTACTTTTGAAAGCAATTTGCCTTAATTTCCGCAATATTTGAAGACAGTAGGTCATGCGAGATCAATCAATCCCATCCAGCCAAGTTCTGTCCAGCGAGCCAATAAAAGCACTATTTCTACCAGGGGATTTCGGCTCTGGTGAAAACCTACAAGTGAGTGTAAAAATGATTTCTTTCGTTATAGATTGTAGAAAAATGAAAACTATATCAGTAGTTTGAGTTTGAACAAATGAAAACTATAAAGCCTAATGTGTAAAATTAAGAAAATTTTAGGACGAAATTTAATCATCTTTTAACAGTTGGAGGAGTAAATAAACACAACAATAATCAAAATTAGCTGAGCATGTAACGCCCAAATAATTTTAAATTATTTTTATTATTAATTTTATTTTCTTTTGTTTATTTTAATTTAATTTAATATAATAATAAAAATAATAATAATTGTAAAATTTGGGTAAAAAAATATTATTTGGATTTAATTGAAATTGATTTTGGAAAAAAAATGGTGAAAATTAGGATTCTGGGGGTATTTTTGAAAAGAAAATCAGAAATCGGGGGTCAAAACAAAATTTAAAAAAATTGTGCCCCGTCAGCGGCCCAGTCAGCAGCCCTGGCCAACCAGGACCTGCTGCGTGGCAAGACCACGTCGACCGGGGAACGGGCCACGTGGGTGGATCCGCGTGCGCGCGATCAGACTGCCCAGATGCGTCCCCGCGCGCACGGACGGCCCAGATCAAGCGTACGCACGGACGGTCCAAATTTAACCAAAAGGGACGGCTGTGATCAAAAGGTAAAAGGGTATAAATAAAAACCCCCACACTTGACCACAAAAACCCTAGCCGCCTGCCCTCGCCGGAGAAGACGAACCAAAACGCCGGAGGAGTCGGCTGTCGCCGGAGAGCCGCCGCACCGGGGAGTTTTTCGACCGCCAATCGAGGTAAATTTCATACCCCCGACTCGTTTTTCCACGCTGAGTTCCCATGTGGCCAATCAGAGCCAAAATCCCGGCTAAACGGTCAGAAAACACAGTCGAAACCCAGCGGCGGCGCCGCGCCCCTCCTCAATTTTTACCTCCGATGAGGCCTTTCCCGGCCTCCGTTGATACAATTTTTATATCACCGTGATCATAATTCTTTTCTCTACAGGTTGATCGGAGCCGAATCACCAAAACACGAACCTCGCCGGAGAGCCGCCGCACCCGAGAGCACCGCTGCCGGTAAGCTTCGGTTTTTCGTAATTTTTTGGCCCCCCGAGGGCCCTAGGGTTGTTTTATCGCAGGGACCGATGCAAGTGTGGCCGAATTTGGCTGAAAATGGCCAACCCGAGGCGAATCGCCGCCGCAAGCGGCGGCGCCGTCGCCGGAGCACGGCAGAGCCGCCGTGCCAGAATTGCGATATTGGCCGAAAGGGGCCCTGAGTCTAATTTGGGATTTTTTGGGACACGTGCAGGTACCAGTAGTGCGTTTCAGTTCCCCGAAAAAAATTCTGAAAAAATTAGGGACAACCTGTAGGCGCACTGTGGAGCCGTGTTCGAACCCCGAAACAAGTGAGGACCCATCACCCTACTTCCTATCACGGTATTAAAGTTCAATAAATGATAAAACGGTATTTCATGAATCAACAGATGTGTGAAATTGTTTAAGGTCGCTAATGGAGCCCGAGTTTGGTGTGTTTGTCTGTTAGCTGTTGTTTGGCCTATTTTACGGTTTTAAATGCAGTATGAGGTCTTATGTTTTCATTTCATAGTTTCGTGTGCACATATTACCGTTTTATTGATTATGGGTTGAATAACTGAGAACCCGATGTTGTATGTTGTCTTGCTTGTCATAAATTACTGGTTTGCTTGCTTATTTACGAATTGATGATGTTGACTGAGGAAAAGGGGAATGAAAGGTTATATAAATTGATAATTGTATAATGGGGTCAGCTTGACTAGATATCCTGGGAGATGGTGGACGGACCAGGTCCGTAGGGAACCCTACCGGGATTGTGGTCTCTCATACCGGACGAGGTATGGAGATCTTATGTGTTTTGGCGCCCATACCGGACGGGGAATGGGGACGGCCCGTTTCACCCTCATACCGAATGGGGTATTGAGATTTATAGTTTTGGCGCCCATACTGGACGGGGTACGGGGACGGCCCTGGAATCTGATTACAAATGTTAAGGGTTCACGGATAGCAAGACCCCTATGGATCCCCATGGATACTAGTAGGCTGGTAAATAAGGAAAAATATGTTGTGTAATGATTGAGATGCAAAAGGCGTGATAAGTATTATGTTATACAGTTTCTATGATTTCGTGATGATGATAATGTTATTGCTTTCGTATATTGTTTTATGAATTTCACCGAGATAAGTGGATAGTAAAGGCTTTTATTATTGATAAAAGAATTTGTTGTAAACTATGCTCCATTAGTCCTTTTGTGTTTTCTACCCACCTTTACCTCCATGACGGTGAGATAGTGTGATGTCTTTACTGGGCTGGTGTAGCTCATTCCTTATTTAATCATTTCATATCAGGAAAACATTGTTCTCGAGCCCGTTCCGTATGAAGACGGCGAAGGGGACGCCTAAAGACTCCGTAGTCATATTTATCGCTTTTATTTTCGAGTTTCTCTTTTAGTTAGTTTGTTCTTTTATACTTTGAGCACGTTTTTGGTTTTAGTGTAAGGGATGTTTAATCAAAATTTTTATTACGCTTCCGCATTTGACCTTTTTAATACACATATTTCATCTTAAATTTTCGGGGTCGTTACAGTTGGTATCAGAGCCGCATTTCCTCGGACCCATCCCTTACACAATAGTGCCTTAGAGAAATACTCACCGATAGATCGTTACTCAACCATTCCTTGTGAATGCAGGTACACGGAAATGAGGAGAGGAAGGCCCCCACTAAACCGAGCGGCCCAAGATAATTTGCTTCGGGAGGATTTAGACAAACTATTTGAGATGGTGGAAGCTCTCGTAGCTGCCCAGCAAAGGCGAGAGGAGAGAAGGGAGTTACCCGGACCTCCTCAGCTATCGCAGTTGAGCCTCCGCTACAGCAGGCTGATCCCGAGCCACCCCGGCAAGAGCCTGTTCCTCCACAGTACCACCCGGCACCACAGCCGCGGTACGACCCGGTACCACAGCCACGGTACCACCAAGCACAGCCACAGCACATTCTAGTACCCCCACCACATCAGCAGGTGCCACCACAGGGTCCCCCAGTTCACCCTCAGCCTGCCCCAGTCCCTCTACCTCGGGACCCCGCTCCTTTCTTGATTGACCTCGGTTTCATAGAGAGGTACAAAAGACTGAACCTTTCTACTTTTGCATGGGGATCCTCTTTTGAAGAGACCCAATACTGGCTGGCAGAGACTGAGAGAGCTTTCGAGACCTTGGGAGTAGTTCCTGAGCAGAGGACTGCCATTGCCTCCTACATGCTGGTAGGGAAAGCAGTACGCTGGTGGGAGATCAAGCGGACCACCCTGCCTACACCAGCTACTTGGGAGCAGTTCTTAGCGGCCTTCCACGCGGAGTATCTCCCTAAACACATCCAACACTTAAAGGAAATAGAGTTTGCTCAATTGGTCCAGGGGAACATGACAATGTCGGAGTATGCCCGTAAGTTCCTGGAGCTGGGCCGACATGCCCCGGAGACATTGATGGATGAGGGCCGAAAGGCCAGGAACTTTCAGTGGGGTCTCCGCCCTGAGATCAGACAGCACTTACTGGTAATGGAGCTCGAGACATATTCAGCAGTCCTAGCAAAGGCGCAGATCATAGAAAGGAGCTTCGACACCCACCCTCAGCTAGCGGGGAGTTCCCGACCCTCAGCCCCGCTCTGCAGGCCAGCACCTACCGCGCCTGTCCAACCCAGTAAGAGGCCCAGACCCGCCATCCAGGCCCCTCCTCAGGCTACGGGGGCAGCACGTGGGAAGATCTGTCAGCACTGCAGCAGGGATCACGGGGACCGACCCTGCTACTCAGCAACAC
Organism: Carica papaya; assembly: GCF_000150535.2. The sequence goes on along the minus strand of NW_019012980.1, from coordinate 3,517 downwards.
CTGTCGCATATGCGGCAGTGCCCAGCACTATGCAAGGGAATGCCCGAGGAACCAAAATCAAAGAAGGCCTCCAATCCAGGGCAGAGTTTACAACCTTACCCAGAAGGATGCCGACGCAGACCCGGACGTGGTACATGGTATGTATACTATCTCTGGCCACATTGCTCATGTTTTGTTTGACACTGGTGCATCACATTCTTTTGTTTCACATGTTCTTGTTTCCAAAATTTGTGTATCACCTGATAGACTTGATTCATTATTGCTTGTATCTACCGCTGGGGGGGAGACATTGCTAGGAGAGGTTATCTACAGGGCATGTGTCGTGGAGATAGCAGATAGAAAATTGAGGGTAGACTTGATAGGGTTAGACACGGGAGATTTTGATGTAATCCTAGGAATGGATTGGCTAGCGGTGTATCACGCCACCATAGACTGCTTTAACAAAAAGATTGTATTTAATTCTCCCAACGAGGAGCCATTTACAAGTTAATAAAATCATTCAGTACTGATTTCCCCTTATGGCAAGTTTTCTTAATTCCCAGTGCCTTAATCTTGTATTTTCTCTAACTAGGTAAACCCAAGAAAGAAGTTTGTATCCCAGAGATTCTAGTAGTCCGAGACTTTCCAGACGTATTTCTGGATGAACTGCCCGGTCTACTAGTGGACAGAGAGGTCGAGTTCACCATAGACTTACAGCCAGGTACCCAGCCCATCTCGGTTGCTCCTTACCGAATGAGCTGCATTGAGATGGAAGAACTAAGGAAACAGATCACTGAGTTACAAGACAGTGGTTTCATTAGACACAGCGTTTCCCCTTGGGGTGCCGGAGTTACTTTTGCAAGGAAGGGAGATGGAACGTTGAGACTGTGCATTGATTACAGAGGGATAAACAAGGTAACAATTAAGAACAAATATCCTCTTCTCCGGATTGATGACCTTTTCGATCAGTTGCAGGGTACACGGGTCTTTTCTAAAATAGATCTACGATCAGGTTACCATCAGGTAAAGGTAAGAACAGGAGACATCCCCAAGACAGCATTCCGAACCAGGTACGGACATTATGAGTTCCTGGTCATGCCGTTTGGGCTAACCAACACCCCGGCCATCTTTATGGATCTAATGAACAGGATCTTCAGAGAGTTCTTGGATCAATTTGTCATCGTGTTCATTGATGATATCTTAGTCTACTCAAAAAGTAGAGAAGAACATGCTCATCATCTTGCCCAAGTCCTACAGGTCCTCAGGGAAAAGAAGTTGTATGCAAAGTTGAGCAAGTGTGGATTTTGGCTCGAGCAAACCGCCTTCCTGGGACATGTTATATCGAAGGAAGGGGTATCAGTGAACCCCGAAAAGGTTGAAGCGGTACTTGGTTGGGAAAGGCTGACAACAGTTAAGGAAATTCGCAGCTTCCTGGGGATGGCAGGTTATTACCGCCGGTTTGTCGAAGGGTTTTCTAGTCTAGCAGCTCCTATAACCCGACTCACAAAGAAGAATGCAAAGTTTGAATGGAATGAGGACTGCGAAAGGAGTTTTTCAGAATTGAAGAAGCGACTGACTACTGCACCCGTGCTGGCTCTACCGAGTGGATCAGGAGGGTATAGAGTTTATAGTGATGCCTCCTATCTGGGCCTGGGTTGTGTCCTGATGCAGCATGGAAAGGTTATAGCAATGGGTCCAGACAACTAAAGAATCATGAGAAGAACTATCTTACCCATGACTTGGAGCTCGCCGCAATCATACATGCCTTGAAAACCTAGGACCATTATTTGTATGGAGAGACCTTTCAAATCTATACCGATCATAAGAGTTTGAAGCACATCTTCACTCAGAAGGATCTCAACATGCGTCAGAGAATGTGGATGGAACTCCTCAAAGACTATGATTGTGATATCCTATACCATCCAGGTAAGGGCAACGTAGTAGCCGATGCCTTCAGTAGGAAAAGTACAGGCACCCTAGCCCATTTGATGGTTTCAGAATGCAGGTCAATTGGGGTCACGCAGCAGGTTCGACTGTGAGATCTGAAGAGGGCCACATGTTTGGGCCACCTAGCAGTCCAACCTGAGTTAATCCAAAGAATAAAGGAAGCCCAGTCAGTCGACCCCGCCCTAGTAACCCGCAAGAAGGATGCAGAACAGGGAGTGAGTTCAGAATTCCAGCTCTCTGCCGACGGATTGATTCGTTTCAAGGACAGAGTGTGTGTCCCAGACGACAGTGAGTTAAAAAGAGACATCATGACGAAGTCCCATAGTTCAAAGTTTGTCATGCATCCAGGAAGTACCAAAATGTACCAAACTATGCGACCCCGGTTCTGGTGGAATGGGATGAAGAGAGATATAGTTGACTTTGTATCTAAATGTTTGGTATGTCAGCAGGTCAAGGCAGAGCATCAGCGCCCAGGTGGGTTACTTCAGCCTTTACCGATCCTGGAATGGAAGTGGGAACATATCACCATGGACTTCGTATCGGGGTTACCCAAGCCGTGTTCAGGACACGATGCCATATGGGTAATCGTTGACCGACTTACCAAGTCTTCCCACTTCCTAGCCATCAGAATGACTGATTCGTTGGACAAGTTGGCAAGAATGTATATCCGGGAGATAATTAGATTGCATGAAGTCCCAGTGACAGTGGTATCCGACAGGGATCCCAGATTCACTTCTCGGTTTTGGAATAGCTTCCAGCAAGCTATGGGAACAAAGCTATCTCTTAGTACTGCCTTCCACCCCCAAACTGATGGACAATCAGAGAGGACAATTCGTACGCTTGAGGATATGCTCCGAGCTTGTGTCCTTGACTCCGGGGGCTATTGGGATAACCATCTACCCCTGATAGAGTTTGCCTACAACAACAGCTACCAAACAAGTATCGGCATGGCTCCATATGAGGCGCTATATGGGCGCCCGTACAGGTCACCGATTTGTTGGGAGGAAGTGGGCGATAGAAGATTGTTCAGCCCGGAGTTGGTAGAGGAGACCACGTCCAAGATAGTTAAAATCAAGAAGAACATTCAGACAGCTCAGAGCAGACAGAAGAGTTATGCAGATATCCGGAGGAGAGACCTAGCGTTTGAGAAAGGCGACCGTGTGTTTCTTAAGGTCACTCCTTTCAAGGGAATTAGTAGGTTCGGCAAGAGGGAAAAATTAAACCCCTAATATATTGGACCCTTTGAAATCTTAGACAAGATTGGTACCGCTGCCTACAGACTAGTACTGCCTCCTGAGCTCTCCCGAGTTCACAACGTGTTTCACGTATCGATGCTACGTAAGTACAACCTGGAATCTTCTCATGTCTTGGTCCATGAACCGCTTCCGCTCCAAGAGGACTTGTCTTATGAAGAAGTATCGGTTAGTATCACAGACCGAGAGAGCAAAATACTCCATAACCGAGAAATATCATTTGTAAAGGTTGTGTGGCAGAACCACACGCCTAGGGAGGCTACTTGGGAACTGGAATCAGAATTTAGAGCTCAGTATCCCCATTTGTTCGACCAAGAGTAAGAGGCAAATTTGGGGGA
>NW_019012974.1:2274-12367 GCF_000150535.2 Carica papaya | reverse complement strand
GAAATACCATTTTATCATTTATTACACTTTAATACCGTGATAGAAAATAGAGTGAGGAATCTTTACTTGTTTTCGGGACCCGAAATAGGCTTTTCCGAGCGTCTGCGGGTTATCCCTAAATTTCCTGAATTTTTTTTCGAAAAACTGAAACACGCAACCGGTACCTGCACGTGTCCCAAAAATCTCAAAATCAGACCTAGGGCCCCTTTCGGCCAATATCGCAATTCCGGCACAGCGGCTCCGCCGCTTGCGGCGCCGATTCGCCTCGGGTTGGCCGTTTTTAGCCGAATTCGGCCACACTTACATCGGTCCCTGCGATAAAACAACCCTAGGGCCCTCGGGGGGCCAAAAAAATTACGAAAAATCGAAGTTTACCAGCGGCGGTGCTCTCGGGTACGACGGCTCTCCGGCGAGGTTCGTGCTTTGGTGATTTGGCTCCGATCAACCTGTAGAGAAAAGAATGGTGATCACGGTGATATAAAAATTATATCAAACGGAGGCCAGGAAGGGCCTCATCGGAGGCAAAAATCGAGGAGGGGCGCGACGGCGCCGTTGGGTTTCAGCCGTGTTTTCCGACCGTTTGGCCGGGAGTTTGGCTCCGATTTGGCCACAGGGGAACTCAGCATTGAAAAACAAGCCAGAGGTATGAAATTTACCTCGATCGGCGGTCAAAAAACTCCCCGGTGCGGCGGCGGGTGGCGGCGGCCAGCTCCTCCGGCGTCTGGTTCGTCTTCTCCAGCGAGGGCTGGTGGCTAGGGTTTTTGTGGTCAGGTGTGGGGGGTTTATTTATACCCTTTGCCTTTTAATTACAGCCGTCCATCTTGATTTAATCTGGACCGTTCGATCGCGATTTAATTTGGATTAAATCTGGACCGTCCATGGCGATTAAATCTGGACCGTCCGTACTTGATTGAATCTGGGCCTTCCGTGCGCGTGCATCTGGGCCGTCTGTGCGCGTGCATCTGGGCCATCCGTGCGCACGCTTGATTTAGGCCGTCCGTGCGCGCGGGGATGCATCTGGGCCGTCCGATCGCGCGCACGCGGATCGCCCACGTGGCCCGTTCCCGGGTCGGCGTGGCCTTGCCATGCCACAGGTCCTGGTTGGCCAGGGCTGCTGACTAGGCTGCTGACGTGGCTGCTAACGAGGCGCTGACATGACACAACCTTTTTAAATTACGTTTTGACCCCCAGTTTCCGATTTTCTTTTCAAAAATACCCCAGAATCCAAATTTTCACCATTTTTTCCCAAAATCAATTTCAATTAAATCCAAATAATATTTTTACCCAATTTTATCATTATTATTATTTTTATTTTTATTAAATTAAATTAAATAAATCAATTAAAATTCAATAATTACAAAATAAACTAAATAAAATAAAATAAATTAATAATAATAATAATAAAAATGATAAAATTAATGGGTGTTATAGGTGGAGCGCAGCTCCAACAAGTTCTCATGACAGTTTAGGTCGCCTGAAACCATGAAGCTTGAGGAGATTAATGCTTTATTTGGATGATTTTTGTTTTGGGTAATTAATGTACGGTAATGTATGGTAATTATATATGATGAGAATGATAAATTTATATCATGTTTAAAAAGATTATGTATTAATATATGGTAATGACAGTTATTTTATTTATATTGATAGGATTATATAGTTGTATATTCAGTTAAACTATCAATTTATCTATATCTTATTGTATATAATATTAAATAAAAAAGAAGAAAAAAGACTCATTTAACTTATAATTTAGTTATTTTATTTACAAAATTATTTAAATTATAATTTTTAATAAATTTTTTTAAAATATTTAAAAAGTAAATTTATTAGGAAGAATAAAAATTTAATTTTTTTATAATTATTATAAAAAATTAATTTTTATTTATAATTATAAATTAAAAAATATAAAAAATTATTTATTACATAACATTTATTATTATTATTATTATTGCATAAATAAATAAATTTTATTGAGAATAATTTTTAATTTTAATAATTTTTAAATAATAAATACTTATGAATATTTTATCAACTTATTTTTTCAATTATCTTCTTATTAATACATACTCAATTAAATAATCGCATAAATATAAGAATTTTAAAAATACAATATTTGTTAAATTATTCTAATTATAAATCCAACATAAATTAAACACTAAAAAATAACATAATTTTATATTAAACATCCACTTTCTTAATTATATATTAAAAAACACTAAAAAACAACAATTATGATTTGATTGAATTTTTTCCCTTTTTTTTCCCTAATAAGGTGTTATAAGCTTATAAAATTTTATAAATTTTTATAAATGAATTATATAGTTAACATTAAATAAGATTTCTGAAAAAAAAATTATTCCAGGTTTGTTTTATAAAATATGTTTATTATTATCTCATACATTTCTTAAATAAAATAATTATTTTTAAATGTATTAAAGTTAATTTTAACTATTATATTTTTAAAAGTTTACAGGTAAAAAATATGAAAAGGAAAAGAAATAATTTCCTTAATTCTATATCAAAATTTTTTCGTTATATAACAAATAATTAATTAAAATAATATTGTAAATAAAAAATATTAGAACAGAAAACTTTTGAAATCTGACTATATATAATAAATAATTCAATGATTAAAATGGTAATTTAATTAATTTTTAATAATTTGACATTCACCTAGTAACTTTGATTAATTTTAACAATAATATAAAATGATTATTATAACTTGTTGAAGATTAAATTTACGTTCTTTAAAATATTACAAACTAAAGTAAATATTAAATAAATTCAATTTAAAAATGAATTCAAAATATTTAACTGTTTAACTTCAACCAATTCTCAACCAGTTTTTAACTTGTAAATGTTTAACAAAAAAAAAATTCCCAATTAAATGAGTCTTCTGGGTGCCCTTTCTTTTCCCTTTTAGTTGGATAATATATGATTCCTTCATGCAAATCCAAGCAAAACATTAACAGGTTTCCATAGGAGTATCTAACCCACATAAAACTTTACCGGATAAAGAGTGCAAAGATAAAAATAGCTAACAGAGTAATTCAAGCAAAGAGAAATTGTCACATACAGAGCTCTATAAAATGTGAACAGAGTAATTAGCCAACTAGTTATTCCTGTAAATAGAATTAGTCAAACAGCTTAACAAGTCTTCAAGTATCTTATACCAAGGTAATGAAATGGTCTGGAAGGAGCATTTACATTATTATCTTAAGATCAATTACCTTATTAGCTCGTTTTATGGCAACCACCCAACCATCTTCCACCTGAGCCTTGTAAACAGTCCTAAAGCCCCCATCACCAATTTGTAGAGATGGTGAGAAATTGTGGGTTGCTGTAGTAACCTGACCCATATTGAGATGTAGTGGTCCAATTATACTAAGTTTTGGAGACAATGAGAATTTAGGACTGAGTGGTACCCTAATTGGACTGGCTGGAATCTTATTAGATGCAACATTTATTTCAAATGGAGAAGTTGAATCGACTACAAGAACATTCATTTATCATTATACCTAAAATACAACAAGATTAAATTTGCTTTTTTAAGGCAAAAACTAACATTAACTCACTTGAATTTTGATCCTTTATGAGATCTGCATGCGGAGGTGGTTTTCTTCACTTATAGAACCAAGGATATAGAAAAGCACAACATACGAAAAAAAACACCAGCAGCTGCAAAGCTAACCTTTTTCAAGGTTGACATTGGTTTTTGAACATTCTTCATCTCTCCTGGATGAATTTCCTTACCCTCCTTATCCTCATGTTGCAAAATATTTCTTCTTGCATTAAGCCACAATTCATCAACACACATAGTCGGTAAGTACCTTTAAAAGATTACCATCAATGTTTCTAAAATTGGGTTCAAGGAAATTTCTTTTAAGCTATGTGTGGAACAAATTAGGAACTTTCATGGAGTTTATTTGAAAATCCATAAAGATAGAACTTGAACTAAATATGAATTTTGAAATAAATTCCACAAAACTTCTTGATTGCTTCCAAAGATAGCCTAAATCACATACCATCAAATGATAATCTCATATTAACGTATACCTAGTGAATGGTGTATTAATGTACAATAATAATAGGGTCCTAATCAGAATAGGAATAAGTTACAGATAACTTTCTCTTATGTTGAGAAATCAACCACAATTTTATTGCCAAATAATTTTCATAATAGTTCCTTCAACATACATGCTTGAATAGAAAAGAAAACATAACTACTTTCCTAATACAATAAACTGCAAATAACAACTAGAAACTTAATCATATCTTCTTTAGAAACTGCTTCAGTAACTGTTTGATCATATTTGACAGTCACTGAAGTATCGAGGATTGAGCATCTTTTGTCTCTGTGATCTTCGTACCGTATCATTACTTCCCCCAGTGAAAGGAACCTTGTCCTCAAGGTTCAAATCAAGAAATTATTCTTGCAAAATGGTGGTTATTTCTCAAGTAGCATCTTCGAGCGGTAGATTACGCCATTTAATTAAGACTCTCTTCCACAAACTTAGAACCATGCTTAATCCATCAATGATCAAGGATAGATTCTGGCTGTAGGAGGGGAACACCATCTTTTGTGGTAGGAGGTAGGATATCTGTAGAAGGAGTGACAGTGCCAAGCTTCTTGCGAAACATTGAAAGGTGAAAAACCGAATGGATGTGAGATGTGACTGACAATTAAAACTTAAAAGCCACTGATTCAATTCGTTGAATGATCTACAAAGGCCCATAAAAGCGACAAGCAAGTTTTTTGAAAAGCACGTTTGAAGACAGAGTGTCGTTGATACAGATGCAACTTAAGGAAGACCCAATCACCCTCCTGAAACTCAACATCACATTGCTTAGAATTGGCCATTTGTTGCATGTGATGGTTGGCAGTCTGCAAATTAAGTTTAAGTTGTTAGAGCAGGGTATCTCGGTTAGCAATTTAATATCAACTTCATTCACATGGGAACCATCCATATGATAAGCAGGAATAGTAGGTGGTGGTCATACGTAAAGCACTTGAAATAGAGCCATTTTGATAGATGAATGGTATGTTGTGTTGTACTAGATTTTGCCCACGGTAATATAGAAGTCCAACTATGGGATTGTTGGTGGCAAAGACATTGAAGATATTGTTCCAAACTTCTATTAGTGACTTTGGTTTAACCATCGGTTTAAGGGTGATATGCTGAACTCATCTTGAGCTTGGTGTCAGACCACTTAAAAAATTTCTTGCCAAAAGTTATTGAGAAATATGGGATCACGATCACTAACAATTGACCAAGATATGCCATGTAACTTTACTATTGCGTTGATAAAGAGTTCTGCAACAACCCTGGCAGTATATGGATGACTTAAAGCAGTAAAGCATGTGGATTTACTGAGGCGGTTGACTATAACAAAAATAACACTTTTACCATGAGACGTAGGTAAACCTTCAATGAAATCTATGGAGATGTTTTTCCAAACTTGATCAAAAATTGGCAAGGGTTGGAGAAGTTCGGCCAGAGTAAAGGTATTTGATTTAGATCTCTGATAAATATCACAAGAGGAAACATACGCACGAACAGTCTTATGCATGAATGGCTAATAAAATTGTTGGGCAAGATGTTTGAATGTTCGTTGAATACCATAGTGCCCTCCAATAGGCAAATCATAGAATTCTTGTAACAACTGATTTATGATGTCGGATCGAGGATGAATGACTATCCGATTTTTAAAAAAGATCAATCCATCTTTTTTTACATATGGCTGACCAAGATTATCCATAGGTAATTTTTCAATTTTGTGCATGTAAGGATTTATCACCAAAGACTAATGAATGTCGTCCCATAGTTGTGTGTGGGGGAATGGATAAAACATGAAGTGTAGGACTGTCATCCCTTCTGGATAATACATCCACAGCAGAATTCTCTTTCCCTAATTTGTAGATAATCTCATAATCATAATCAAATAATTTTATAAGTCATTTCTGTTGTTCAGGAGTTGTAATATGTTGTTTAGACAAGATATTTTAAACTTCTATGGTCCGTTTGTATATAAAATTTGTGACTAAGAAGATACAGCCGCCACAGTTGATTGCAACAATGATTGCCAACATTTCTTTAGCGTAAGTAGGCCAAACTTGTTTGTAAATGCCCAAAGTTCTGCTCATATATGCAATTGGTTGATTACTTTGAGAAAGAACGGTCCTAATGCCGTCACCAGAAGCATCAATTTGGATCACAAAAGGAATTTAAAAGTTAGGTAGGTGGGAGTTGATGACAGAGCTTGCTTGAGCTGAATGAAAGCTTGCTCGGTGTCGTCGGACCACCCAAATTGGCCTTTCTTTAAGAGATTGGTCAAGGGCTGAGTTATGATTCCATAATTGCGAACAAACTTTCTGTAGTAGCTAGTGAGTCCAAGAAATCCCTAAATTCAGTGATAGTAGTTGGGCGAGTCAAGACTCCATTGCCTGAATTTTATGTTGATCCACTTTTGCTTTTTGCGGTGTGATAATATGTCCCAAATACTCTAATTCTTGTTCACCAAATACACATTTCTTCAACTGGACAAAAAATTGATTTTGCTTAAGAATATCAAATACCTAATCGACATGTTCAAGATGCAAAACTTAGTTATTACTATAGATTAAGATATCATCAAAAAACACTAATACGAACTTACGTAGATATGGACGAAAATGGAGTTCATGATAGCTTAAAAGGTGGATGGAGCATTGTACAGCCCAAATGGTATTACCAGATACTCATAATGCTTATTGTGTGTTCGAAATGATGTCTTGTGAATATCTACAAGATGAACTTTGACTTGATGATAACCTGTTGTCAAGTCCAATTTAGTAAAGAATTGAGTTCCATTAATTCATAGAGCATGTCATCTATAGTGGGAATAAAAAATCTATCTTTCATAGTGGCCAAATTAAGAGCACGGTAGTCAGCACAAAATCTCCATGATCCATCCTTCTTGCGTACCATAATACTGGTGATGAAAATGGACTAGTACTGGGTCTAATTAAACTACAATCCAAGATCTTGTTAACCTGTCTTTCAATTTTTATTTTCTGAAAATGAGCATACCAGTAAGGTCGAACGTTAATTGGTTTTGTAACGGCCCCAGAAATTTAAATAAAATATATGTATTAAAAATCTCAAATGCGGAAGCGTAATAAAAATTTTGATTAACATACCTTACACAATAACCAAAACGTACTCAAAACATGAAGGAACAAACTAACTAAAAGAGATACTCGAAATAAAAACTATAAATATAACTATAAAGTCTTCAGGCGTCCCCTTCGCCGTCTTCCTACGGAACGGGCTCGGGAACAACGTCTTCCTGATATGAAATGGTTAAATAAGGGATGAGCTACACCAGCCCAGTAAAGACATCACACTATCTCACCGCCACGGAAGTAAAGGTGGGTAGAAAACAAAAATAACCAATGGAGCATAATTTATAATAAACTCGTTTATTAACATAAAAACCTTTACTGTCCACTTACCTCGGTGAGATCCATGAAAGTAACATATGAAAACAATAACATTATCATTATCATGAAATCATATAAACTTTATAACATAACACTTATCATGCCTTTGCATTTCAATCATCTAACAATATATTTTCTTCTTTTACCAGCCTACTAGTATCTATGGGGATCCATAGGGGTCCCGCTACCCATGAACCCTTAACATTTATAACCTGATTCCAGGGCCATCCCCATACCCCGTCCGGTATGGGCGCCAAAACACATAAGGTCTCCATACCTCGTCCGGTATGAGAGACCATATTCCCGGTAGGGTTCCTTACGGACCCGGTCCGTCCACCATCTCCCAGGATATCTAGTCAGGCTGTCCACATTATCCACTATCAATTCACATAACCTTTTTGACATTTTTCTTGGTCTCAATCAACCAAACACACACAACATGTAAACCAGTAATTTATACTAAACAAAACAACACACAACATCAGGTTCTCAGTCGTTTAACCCATAGTCAATAGAATAGTGATATATGCACACGAAACTATGAAATGAAAACACCAGACATCATACTGCATTTAGAACTGTGAAATAGAACAAACAACAACTGACCGACAAATACACGAGACTCGGGCTCCATTAGCGACCTTAAACAATTTTACACATCTATTGATTCATGAAATACTGTTTTATCATTTATTGAACTTTAATACCGTGATAGGAAATAGGGTGAGGGGTCTTTACTTGTTTCGGGGTCTGAATACGGCTCTACAGTGCGCCTACAGGCTGTCCCTAATTTTTCCTGAATTTTTCCCAGGGAGCTGAAACGCACTACTAGTACCTGCACGTGTCCCAAAAAATCCCAAATTAGACCTAGGGCCCCTTTCGGCCAATATCGCAATTCCGGCACGGCAGCTCCACCGTGCTCCGGCGATGGCGCCGCCGCTTGCGGCAGCGATCCGCCTCGGGTTGGCCATTTTCAGCCCTTTTTGACCGAATTCAGCCATGCTTGCATCAGTCCCTGCGATAGAACAACCCTAGGGCCCTCGGTGGGCCAAAAAATCACAAAAAACCGAAATTTACTGGTGGCGGTGCTCTCGGGTGCGGCGGCTCCTCCGGCGTGAGTCGCATTTTGATATTTGGCTCCGATCAACCTGTAGAGAAAAGAACGGTGATCACAGTGGTATAAAATTTGCATCCAACGGAGGCCGGGAAGGGCCTCATCGGAGGCAAAAACTGAGGGGGGCGCGGCAGCGCCGCTGGACTTTGGCTGGGATTTTCTGGCCGTTTGGCCAGTGGTTTGGCTCCGGTTTGGTCATAAGCGGACTCAGCATCGAAAAATGAGCCAGGAAAAGAAAATTTACCTCGATCGGCGGTCGGAAACTTCCCCGATGCGGCGGCGGGTGGCGGCAACCAGCTCCTCCGGCGTCTGGTTCTTCTTCTCCGGGGAGGCACTGGCGGCTAGGGTTTTATGGTCAGGTGTGGGTGGGGTTATTTATACCCTTTGCCTTTTAATCTCAATCGTCCATCAAGATTAAATCTGGACCGTCCGATCGCGATTTAATTAGGATTAAATCTGGGCCGTCCATCGCAATGCAATATGGGCTGTCCGTGCGCGCGGGAACGGATCTGGGTCATCCGATCGAGCGCACGCAGATCGCCCACGTGGCCCGTCTCCTGGTCAATATTTTCTTGCCACGCGGCATGTCCTGGTTGGCCGGGGCTGCTGACCGGGCCGCTGACATGGCTGCTGACATGGTACAACTTTTTTAAATTGCGTTTTGACCCCCGGTTTCTAATTTTCTTTTCAAAAACACATTCAGAATTCAAATTTTCACCTTTTTTTCCCAAAATCAATTTCAATTAAATTCAAATAATATTTTTATCTAATTTTATCATTATTATTATTTTTATTTTCATTTAATTAAATTAAATTAAATCAAATTAAATTAATTAAAAATAAAATAAAATTCAAATAATTATAAAATAAAAATAGTAACACTTGCGTGTTACAGGTTCAGTACCTTCCCGAAGAATGATATGGTGCTCAACTTCTCTGACCGTCGGCAAGCCTTCTGGTTCCTGAAAAATGTCAAAAAATTTGGAAATGAAGTAATTCAATTCTGGCTTCATGGCAGGTGATTCAAACTCTGCATTGGCAGCCAAACAAATAACAAACATAGAATGTTTATTGTGTCATTCTTTGCTAACTTCTTTCAGAGAAGTTGATTGGGGACGAGGAGGAGTGATACCCCACAGGAGCCGCACCTGCCCTTTCCATTTAAACTCCATAGTCATGCTTTGCCAGTCACAAGCAATGATGCCTAATTCGGACAACCACTGCACTCCCAAAACCAAGTCTAATCCTGTAACACCCAAATGAAAATAAATATTTTATTTATTTATTTATTTAGATTTTTATTTAATTTAATTTAATTTAATCCAATGAAAATAAAAATAATTATAATGATAAAATTAGGTAAAAATATTATTTACATTTAATTAAAATTGATTTTGGGAAAAAGGGGTGAAAATTTAGATTCTAGAGGTATTTTTGAAAAGAAAATTAGAAACCGGGGATCAAAACGTAATTAAGAAAAGTTGTGCCATGTC
>NW_019011485.1:0-24688 GCF_000150535.2 Carica papaya | reverse complement strand
AAGTTTATCATTATTGCTCATTTGAAAATAAAATCAAAATACTATTCGGGTTATCATTTTCATAGGTAGGTTTTGGAAACTCATAAGGGTAATTATGAAACTTACGTTTTTATATTGAATAAATTTATTTAAGAAAATAAATGGTTTCATTGGATGTTTTATGAATTTTTACTACCCTTTAGTTTTTCGTATCGGTGTTAAGTGTGATATTTTTACTAGGTTAATGTAGCTCATTCTCTTATTTAGTCATTTCAAATCAAGAAGATCAAGATCAAGATCCTGAACAGTAAGAGGGTTATGAATAAAGATTACCTCCCGGACCCCATCAGAGTTGTCCAAAATATGTTAATCTTATAGGATTTTTATTTCGTTATTTTGAACTTCCATAAAGGGACATTTCCGTAACCTTGTTGGGTATTCTAATTTACTGTATAAGAAATGTAAATATTAAATTCTAAATTGCTTATGCTTATAATTAATACAATTCGATATTTCTATTTTCTTAAGTTTTGAGCCTCTACAAATATATTAACATAAATTATAAATATATGTTATCTAATGATAAAATTTTAAATATTATCCACTTAAATTTTAAAATATAAAAATAAAATTAATATAATAATATAATATAATTATTTATATTACATAAAAATGAAATATTATCAACTCAAATTTTAAAACATAAACATAAATTTAATATAATAACATACATAATTATTATATATTTGAAAATTTTAAAAATGAAAATAAAATTTAATTTTTAATTGACTACAATTCATACACTTTATAATTTTTAAATATAGAAATAATGTAAATAATATATCATATGTTATAAATTAATTTCTAAAATTATAACCCATGTTACATAGACATCTATCTTTAATTTAGTGCTAAAAAGTCTGAAATTTGTTAATTAATAACAATTAATTAATATATTAATTTATTTATGAATTAATTTAAAATAAACCACATAGATGTTAAAGTAATTAGCAATTATCTTTTTATGTTTAAAGTTATACCGGTGAACGTTTTTTTTTTTCTAAAATTTCATTTCTTTTTCTTCATTAAAAAATTCTATATCTATATTTTAATTTTATTTAATATTTTAAATTTTAATTATTTGATATGTAAAATTAATAATAGATTATAGTTTTAATGCATAATTAAATAAACTTTATTTATATTTTTAAATTCACAACCCTATGTTTTATATTTCCACTTATTATAAAAAAATCCCATAATTATCTAATTTGATTGAATTTTAAATTAAGCATTCATCCACAATAGCACCCAACTTCGTTGTAGAGAAGAGAGGTGAGTGGGGAAACCTCAACACAGTTCATCATTGACAAGAAGAACTGAAAAACCTAGTCTCCATGCAAAATAATCTCTTCCTTCCTAGGGCAACATCTGTTTAGGCTGTGAAGCCTTTGCCAGTAATCGGCGTAGACAGCAGCCTGAAACCATGGTAAGCTTGCTCTGATCTTTCATCAAAGAAGCCAAAATCACAGTCAAGAATGTTTTCAGTGTCACTAAAGCTAGCAGCGAAAACGAGACTCCTGCTTTCCCACTCACTCATCCTCTACACCAACAATCTCCTTCCCTTTTCTCTTGTCTCACTTTCCTTCCACTACTCGACGGCCACGCTTAACCACCAACACTTCGGCCCCCTCAACTTCAATGCCAAGGACGTGGTGCTTTCATTTAAGGAATGGTTCAAAGCCAAAACCCCTACCGCCCCTTTGCTGGATCGAATTTTAGAGATCCTACGAGCCCCCCAGACCGAGGACGAGGAGCGAGCGGCGGATGTAGCGTTGTCCCACCTCGACCTTCAGATCTCCGAGGAGCTGGTTTTGCAAGTATTTTCTCACGCCAAGGGCGATGTACTCTCCTGCCTCAAGTTCTTCGATTGGGCTGGTCGTCAGCCTGGATTCAATCACACACGGGTAACCTTCCACGCCATCTTCAAGATCCTTTCCAAGGCCAAACTCATGTCTCTCATGTTTGATTTCTTGGACAGCAATCTGAAGAAGCAGATTTATGGACAGAAGGTCAGGTTATGCGATATTTTGGTCATGGGTTATGCGGTGGCTGGCAGGCCAGATACTGCGCTCCAACTGTTCGGTAGAATGCGCTTTCGAGGTCTGGACTTGGACAGTTTTGCTTATCATGTGTTGTTGAATGCATTGGTAGAGGGCAGCTGCTTTGACGCTGTGGACATAATTTTCGAGCAGATTTCGCGCAGGGGTTTCGACTGCCATGTGACTCACTCCATAATGATGAAGAGCTTTTGTCGGCAGAATCGGTTGGGGGAAGCAGAGGAGTATATACGCGGCTTGTTGAGTAGAGGGGAGGTTATAGATGATTTTGAATACGGATTGGGTTTTCTTGTTGATGCACTTTGTAAGAAGAATATGATGGAATGTGCGGGGAGGTTGCTTGTAGACTTTAAGGAGTCAGGTTCGGTACGAATGGGGCATGCTTATGGGATTTGGCTTAGAGCTCTTGTTCTTGCTGGTAACTTGGATGGGGCCTTGGACTTCTTGCAGAGGAAAAAGTCGCTGGAAGGTTATATTCCAGATGTTTTTCGGTATAACTCTTTGGTGTGTCAGCTTCTGAAGGACAACAAGCTTACAGAAGTGGCTGACATATTGCTAGAGATGAAGGAAAATCACATTTCTCCTGATGAAATCACCATGAATGCTGTATTGTGCTTCTTTTGCAAAGCAGGAATGGTGGATATTGCGCTGGACTTGTACCAATCAAGGTCAGAGTTTGGTCTCACACCTAATGGCATGGCTTACAACTACTTGATCAGCACTCTATGTGGAGATGGAAGTGTTGATGAGGCTTACCATGTGTTGAAGCATTCTATTGATCAAGGCCATTTTCCTGGTAGAAGGACATTCTCAATTATTGCTAATGCTTTGTGTAAGGAGGGGAAGCTTGACAAGATGAAGGAGTTGGTTCTTGTTGCCTTGGAGCGCAACATTAAGCCTAGTGATTCTACATATGATAAATTTATAACAGCTCTCTGTAATGCTAGGAGAGTGGAAGATGGATATTTAATACATGGAGAGCTCAATAGAACAAATAGAGTTGCTAAAAGGTCTACTTACTTCCATTTAATCAACGGTTTCAACAAGTCAAGTAGGGGAGATATTGCATCCAGGCTTCTCATTGAAATGCAAGATAAGGGTCACCCTCCAACTAGATCACTGTTCAGAGCTGTTATTCGTTGCCTATGTGGTATGGAAAATCCAGAAAATCAGTTCCTCAGGTTACTGGAGATGCAGTTGTCTCATCGTGAACCTAATTGCCTGGTTTATAATTTTTTCATTGATGGAGCTGGATATGCCAGAAAGCCAGAGTTGGCTAGAAAAGTATTTGAGATGATGCGAAGAAGTGGGATTGAGCCATTTCTAAGTTCTAAGATCCTTATGCTGCAGAGCTATCTAAAGAATTACAGAATTTCTGATGCTCTAAATTTCTTTAGTGATTTACGCCAGCAGAGTAGAATTGAGAAAAAACTTTACAATACCATGATTGTCGGTCTCTGCAAAGTAAACAAGGGCGATATTGCACTTCATTTTTTGAAAGAAATGAGGGATAATGGATTGGTTCCCAGCACCGAAAGTTATGAATGCCTTATACAACTGCTGTGTGCAAATGGGGAGTATGACATGGCCATCAATCTTGTTAATGATTTGGAGAAAGCGGGACGTCATATTACATCCTTTATTGGAAACACTCTTTTATGGCATTCTTTGAAAAGTCAAGCTCTCTATGAGGCCTGGCTTCGATTGAGAGATGTTCATGATGAGACATCAGTTTCTTTGTCCCTTGGCCATCTCATTAAGTTGTTTTCTGGTGGCATCAATATAGAGATTCCTATTGAGAAGTTGGAAGCAGAGGTTGAACAGTGCTTTCGGCTTGATATTTATAATTATAATATCTTGTTGAAAAGAGTAAGCATGAGCCATGTTGATCATGCTTGTCAGATCTTTGACCGGATATGTCAAAGAGGGTATGAACCGAATCAATGGACTTATGATATATTAGTGCATGGCCTCTTCAGAAATGGAAGGATAGCTGAGGCAAAGAATCTTGTGGAAGAGATGTTCCAGAAGGGCTTTGATCTGACTGATCGCACCAAACTATTGGTTTAACTGGTAATAAGTAATTTTCTCAGTTCTAGTGTCAAATAACAGCTAAATGGTAAAAATTCGTAGGATGAGATACTTCCCCCCTTACCCCCCTGTGCATGATTTCATGATTATATACAATATCTGGTTTAAAATAATGGTTCTCTTCTTTTGGAAAATGATTTTTCCCACATTTATCACTCAGGAGAAAATACTGATGTAATATATGCACGTTGGCTGAAGTCATTTTCATTAAGTGTTTGAATTGCATTAGATAACTGATGTGGTTCTCAATGTAGTGCTATAATGAATTCTGAACAGTCTAAAAACTATATTTCAAAAGTTGTTCGTGAACTCTTTAATTTTAGTGTTATACCCGTATCGCTCATGATGCAACATCAGTATAGGTCTGGGATCTATGTCTGACACTTTATGTGCATGTTGAACACCTGATCTAGAACTGAAGGTTATATATGATAATATGAAGGATGATGGCTCAGATAGAACTTGAAGAAAAGAACTCAAATGAAAACTCATGTTCTTGTATTAGCGTGTAGGTTTTTTCTCATTTTCACTACAAACATGAATCTTCTATCTTTTTGTCACTGACATTAGAATTTTATGATTTACTATTTGCATCTTACTTTTTTATTCAATTTGGTGATAGAATAATTCAAACTGTATGTGTATATAGCAATCTATCATGTTTTCTAAGCGAATCTATTCGATAGCAACAATTCAATCCAGTTTTTGAAATTTACTTGAGTCTAGTTAAAACCAAATCTAATTAAATTTTTGAATCACTTATGTTTATTTTTACCTGTAAGTTATAATATTTATACAATTTGCTATGAAAACAAATGTTTCTTAGTTATCTATGGTAAAAAAAATTTAATATTTTAATTTTCGATCTTTTCTCTTAAAATATGTACATGACAGAAAGTTTTGTACAATGAACTATGCCTTGAATCCTATGATTTGATTAGATTTATTATTTTTTATTTGAAAAAATTAGTTTTTCGATCGGCAATTCAAAATCTTGGTTCATCAATTATGATATTTTGTAACTAAACATTGTATTTGGTTTTTAATATGACATAGGCTTAACTTCCTAAAAGCGTATATGAATTTGTTAGTTTTCATATTGAATGACTAAAATTATTATCTAGTTTTCGGACTCTTATTGACCTAGTCCTCCTATCTATAACTATGAAAATTACCAAGTTGGACAATTAGACCCATACAACAAACACTTGCCCTCGAGTCTGAACAACACAGGATGTAATGAGAGTGGAGAATTTTGAAAGCATTTGTTCAAATACATGCATTGTTTATCATTCACCGATAGTGAGTGAAGAGCTTGGGAGTATGCTGATTTAGGAGCTTTGTACGAACGAACATGCGCCATGTTTTCCCTTTTAAAGTGAGTATAACCATATGTTGGTCCCTTCCTGTTTTTGTCTTGCTGTAACCTGGAGTTACTTCTTCGCTTCAACATCTTTAGGTTTCTGGGCCTCCTTCCCATCATTTTTCTTTATTTTTTCTGCATAGCTCTTTATATTGATAATGTGTACAGGTTGTAAATGATCTCTCTTTTCCAAGTGAGTATTTCCCTTTCCGTGATGATACATATCTGAGTTTTAGAGCGAAAGGGTGACCAAAGAGAAACCTTTAAAGGATGCCATGACAAAGGAAAGGATCTTTATGGGCACTTCAACGAAAAGAAGCAAGAAGCTATTGAGTTTTTGAGATTGTCGTATCACTTCATAATTCTTTGTAGGACTGTGGATGTGGTTGTGTTGGCAAATTTAGAGGCTCCATTATTGAAGACGAAACAACATTTCTACAACTTCCACCAAGCTTCTTAGCTTGTGTTCCACAACTAACAAGAGTTTGAAAAATAGTGGTGAAGTGGCAATCATCTTTTTCCACTTTTCAGGACTGCTAATTTGCAGCTGACTATAGAAAAAATATTAGTGTCTCTTTGTTTATCATCAACTAAATTATCATCCTCATAGGACACAACCAACCTCTACTCCTGGCATCTCCTCTTTCTGTTCCAATTTGACATGCAGATTACTTTTTTGGGCACTGGTAGCCCATATGTCCAGTAAGTTCACACTTGAAACAAACAATTTCTTTACCTCTGAAAAGAGTGTTAAAAAATATGTCGATTCACGCTTCAATGCACCTCTTGATTCGAAGGTTTCTCTTGAAGCTGATTCCATAACTGGAAACTCTATCTTTCTTAAAATTAGATTTTCCAAATCTTCTTCCCTGTCAAGAGCAGCTTGACACTTTTGAACTATGATTATTGGAGGTTGACAAATTAATCCCTTTTTAATTGTAGTCCTCAGTTCTACTTTAAATTGAGATGTCATATTACTATCTTCTTCTACCAATTATTTCAAAATTTTAATTCTTTAAACTTCTGTATATACTTGGTTATTGACTTCATTACCTTGAATCTAAGGTACAAACTTGTTCGTATATCTTCTCGAGTAGATAGGAGTTTGAATAATTTTTGTGGAGTGGCTTTCATCTCTTCTCATGTTTTAGTTGTAGTTTTTTTATTCTTCTTAGATTCTCATCCATAAGTACCAACATTTTTTTGCGATTTCAATCACTTTGCCAAATCTGACCTTTATACATGTGATTTATCGTATTCATTTAATATATTTTTTTCATTTAAGCCAATATAGGAAGAAATCAGAATCCGTTCTTCCGCCAAAGTCAGCAGCTTTGATTTTTACCTTTTTCATAATATCTCTAGTATTGTTAGTGGCTCTAGAGGTTTGTGCAACTAGAAGGTTTCGAAGTGGTGGAGCTACTTGTCCAGCATGCATTGTTTTAGTTGTTCCAAAATTATATTAATTGTATTTTGCATTGCCTTGAACCTGCTAGTAGTTTTTGCCTCATATTGCATTTTGCATAATATTTAATTCAGCATTAGCCACCATTTAAAAGCTTGAATTTGCAATCTGAATAGAAACACAAAACAATCAAAATTTTTGAATTAGTGTTGAATCCCAGAAAACTGATATGGAAGAGACGTATTGAAATGGTGAACCAGTTTTGTTAAACCCTGTTTAAAAAGTCCAAAGGAGCTTTATTTTGCAGATGCCCACTTGTGGTTGTGTGCTTGGACCCATTACTGGTCCTTGCTTGCCAAAGTACATCAGGACTCCAGAGCTTGACTCACCTGGTGCCCCCTTGCAGATCGGCAGGTAGTGTGAGGTTTTATGGCTGAGACAGCAATTCTGTGGGGCAATGAAACTTCTTGATCTTTTCGAAGTGGTATGTTTTTCCAATAAATTTCTTGGTTGTGAATTAGGTACGAGTCAATTGGAGGCTTCTGATCCCGATGGCAGTGCATATGTCAATTAATGCGCCCTGGTTGTGGTCGATTTGCAACTGGCAGCTGATAGCTGTTTAAGGTTTGCAATTTTCAGTTTTGGGTTTTTTCCTCTTCCAGATGGGTGGGACCTGTTGGGTGTGAGTTTTAGATTTTGGATTAGGAACTTCTAACTCTGATGCCAACTTATGTAGGACAAATTAAGGTTAATTTGCATACTTAGTGATTTAAGGATAAAAGCTCAGATATCACTGTTTTGATTTATTAAACATCGCAACTAAGAAGTCTTTGAGTGTTGAACATTGAGTTGATTACATCACACAACTAAAAAATCGAGAGAATTCTCAAGAATTTTATTGTCAAACCGAATTGTCTCAAAAATGATGTTATAAAAGGTACTTATAGTATTTCCCTAATAGAATTAGATTAAGAAATACTAATACTTATAAGATTAAGGACTACGACTAATGAAAGTACAAGAAACAATCATAATTGATTTAGGAAAAATTAATTAGATTCTAAATAGTTCAATACTAAAATTAAGGAAAAGTAACTTCCTAATAACATAGCTATCTCTCCAAAAAAAAGGGAAAGGAAACATAGCTATATGCACCATCATTAAGAATTAGTTTCTATCTATTATTGCAAAACTGTAAGTAAAGGTGATCAAACCAAGCTAAGTTGAACTCTGGAGATAGAGTTGCTAGATCTCTTGCACAGTGGGAGGCTTCAACTATTTTCACAAAATGACATTTTGCTCCACTTAGCTAGTTTTCATATAGTTTTCATTATGTTTTTCAGACAAATATTATATCTGATGTGGGATCTTGCTAGGGCAAGACATTTTTAGAGAAGATGTGACTTCATTTATTCTTTCTTATAGATTTTTTTTTTCCAATCTTTCTTCTGCGTTCTCTCTTTCTTTTTTATTGAGCAATGAGTGGGGAAATCTTTCTGGATTGCATTGACATCAAGCTCAAATATGAGTTCTATATATGAAAAGGGCCTGAATATATGTTATTCTTGCTTAAACGACAGATCCTCCATGTGGTCCTTAAAGGATTTATTTATGTTTTTAGTTGTTCGTGGTTGTTCTTGTAAATTCCTTTGTTGAAGTTACTGTTATTCTCTTTTAAAACTATAAAGCCGTATGCTTAAACTACGAGTAGGAAGAGAAACATGGGATTGATTTATTTATGTTATTTTTTACTTATAGAGTACTTGAAGAATGCAACCTTTGTAAATTCCTGTTGAAATATTTGCATTTAAAACAGAATTCTAGTACAGCCTCCTACAGGCCAAGGCACATGAGTTTCTTCAGGGATTTTGCTGTTATCAATTCACGAAAGGAAACTGGGAGGGTGAATTATATTAACTTGGCTTCCTTTTCTGTTTTTGTTTTATTGATTTCTTGTTCTGTTTGTGAGAGGATACCTTGTACTTGTTTTTTATAAACTCTTTTCTTCTTATTATCATATTCTTTTTCTAGAAAAAATAATAATTGTGCAGGAAAGAAATAGATGCTCATAATGGAGAAATTAATTTCGAGAAAGCTCTGTTATTTTTTAGGTACCATCCATCTAGCAAGTTAACCTGTGATGGCAGAAGGTATTATGCCTTTTAACAGTTTGTAAATGTTAGATTTCTAATGTCAAATCTAAACGGTTCACTTGATTTAGTATTATTGGTTAAAATATTTTTTCTGAACTCGGTTAAGAAGGATCAAAGTTTGGTGCATTATTTTGAAGCTAAAGCATCATAGAATTTCCTTCATCAAACTTGTTATTGTGCATGGATCTTGTTAATTTGTTATCTTGTATTTTTTGTTTTTTCGCATTAGATTCGGTTATCATCTATTAGCAAACATGTGCTGCCCTTGGTCTTGGATTGTTGAGTGTTTCAGTGTTGTGGGTGCTTTCAATGCTTTCTGTTGCATGCCATCAAGAAATCATGTACAAAAGCACTTCCTCTTTGGAGTCTATTGCTACAAAAGAATGAAACAAGTCTTGGAGCTGATGTGGAGGCCAGGAACCTGTCTGACTTTGCTGTCCATAAATTTTTACTGTGACCTTGTATCATATGGAAAGAAAGAGTTCATTGCACAAGTTAGATGTGTACTTTCTTGATGCAATATACACTTGGATTTTTATACTAAGGGATTTATTAGTACCTTTAGATAAGAATTCTGTATCTTGGAAGTTGTAACATCTACCATGCATAGAGATAGTAGTTATTGTACAGGTAAAGTAGCAATTTTTGGAGTAAGTAGTTATCTGGTGCAAAGGAGGAAAAGACTTTCAGAAAGATTTAGTGTATATAAGGACTTATTAAGTAGCTTAGAAGATTTTCTTTAAAAAAAAAGACTTGAATTCTTATCATAAAATCCTATTATATTAGATGCCATGCTTTTGTGTTTTATTGCATTATTTATACGGGTACCTTAGCATAGTTTTATTCAGCTTATTATGATTATGATTAAATAGTATTTGTAATTTAAATCATTGGGAAGTTGATGAATGGATCTCTCTCTTTACAAGTTTGATTCAGTTCATGTTCATACTTCGGACTATCATCATCTTGTGCCGGAAGGCACTATGGTAGTTTCCTTAAGTCTTTTTACCAGCACCTACAGACGGATTGATATTTTGGAGTCTTTCACTGGAAACAAGTTGGACCAGAGTCAGCCCCTTGTATTGCCTTTCTCGCTCGGGAGGCAGTGTAGCGGAGGATTTGGACATTAGATAACTTGTGGGAAAGTCTAGAATTTGTCTAATGGTTGTTCTCTATGCATCCAAGAGTTTTAGATTCACTGGTGATCTTCTTGCTTGGTTTACTGAGACTAATGCTTTTGGATTTGGCTCTCTCTCCTTAAATCTCACCTGGATCATGAGTTGCTTTGTTTGAGATAAATCATGGGTTTAAAGTGGGATATCAGGTTGAAAAACTCTAAAACCAAACTCATCACTACTATTTTCTTCCCATCATTTTGGCTATTTGGAAGGAGAGTAGTAGAAGAGTTTTTGAGAATTCTGTCTCTTGCTTTCGGTAAGGAGCATTGGTCTAGCAGTCATTTTATTATGTTCAAATGCTACCTCATTTTATATATGTAATAATCAAATTATTATTCGAATTGCTTACAATAATGTCTTTCAAAAATATGCCAACTAT
This sequence comes from Carica papaya, assembly GCF_000150535.2. The sequence continues at coordinate 14,020 of NW_019011485.1, read as the reverse complement.
ACTTGAATCAACTATCAACTATCATTTTGTTTGTCATCATATTATCCAAGGCACTTTGTAATTCAATTTGTATGGCTCTTATCAACCAATAGTTCACACTTTGACCAAGACTTTTTCTTCTAAGCATTTTGAAGATTTTAGTTTCTTGAGTCATATTGGTTTCAAGACATATTACTCTTTCTATATCTAAGCAAATAATTAACAAATCAACATTTTTTTTTTTCAAAAAAGCCTGAATTAAATTTGAAACAGGAATTTTTCTAAACAGAAAAAAAAAAAAAGAAGGATAAGAGTGATTTTAAAATCCAAGTCAGTCAAAATGTAAGAGAAATCAACCGACTCAAATTAACCTAACTTGAAGGTATCAATGAGCATCTCTAATTTATTAAACTAAAAAGGCTAAATATAGGAGTGTTGATCTAATTACCAAAAAGATATATATGATTAAGTCTTATCTCCTAATGATAACAATTTTGGCCTCAAAATGACCCTTAACAAACTGCTTCTTGAATGGCTACCCACACATTTCCCAGCGACATTATTATGATTCACATTCTCAAACCTTATTTTCTATTTTCTACTTTCTTTCTTTCTTGTTTCTGATCTCTTTTGAATCTCTCTTTCTCATGGAAACTCCTGGAACGTCACCTGCAGTCGGGATCTCAAAAAACACGTTTGCCTTCAAAGATATGTGTAAAGTCTACAAATCACTTGTCATGAGATGGAATAATCATGATCATCAACACCATCATCATAAAAGTGTTAGTTCATATAAAGTCGATGCTGAATCCGTACGTCCTCTGATTTATTATCCACTATTTTCATAGCATTCATGCATGCTAAATCTCTAACATCCACACAAACACGAATTTCTGCTATATAAAGAAGTCTGTGTATGCTTCATATGATTCTTTTTCTCTAATTCAATTACTTCCTTGGCATTTTTATAATCCTGTTTTAGCTTTAATCTTTTCTACATTGTATTTGAGCATTAGATCTACAGCATTATATAAGAGTAACAGAAGTTTCTTAGACATACCTAGGCACTAATTTGATGTTTAAATCAATATCTTGTTTATAGTGAGAGGATAAAAATAACACGAGATATATAAGATGACTAAGATTGTATTGTTGTCTTGTGCATGATGAGACAAATAACACATACATATACAATCAATCATAAGGTATTGCTGGAGTTTCTCATCATCCTATGTATGCATATGACTTGAATGTTCAGTCCCTGAATAGCAAATTTGAAGAGGAGAAATTCACAGAAGCTGCAAGTCCTGATAGCTTTAAGCTCCGAAGTGTAGATGACAGCAGTGTGTATAAGAGAAGATCATCTCTGTTGTCGAAGAGTGGAAGTAGAAGGAGCCATACTCCACAAGCTAGACCAACATACTTGTCAAAAATTGGAAGCCGAAATGATATCACCTCTCCGACCAAAGGCTTCTGTTCGTTGTCTAAAAGCACGAGCAGAAGGGAACAGGACAGCAGCCCAACAAAAGCATCATCATCTTCTAGAAGAATTCGATGCGAATCAGCACCAGAAATCCCAGCTAATATTTCAAGAACTGCAAGCAGAAGGAGTACCACCCCCATTGTTTTCTCTCAAACAACTGCCAGGAAGAAGCCTCCTCCTATTGAAAGAAAACTCGATTGCACCATTGAAGAGTTATGCCATGGATCCCTCAAGAATATCAAGATCACTAGGGATGTCATCACAGATGAAGGGTATCTTTTCACCATATTGATTATTTATAAATGTATAAATATTTTTTTTTTTGTTTATGTTAATTAGTATTACTAGTTACAATGATGGTCATATGATGATGATGATGGTGGCAGAATAATTGTGCAACAAGAAGAAATACTGACAATAAAACTGAAGCCAGGATGGAAGAAAGGAACCAAGATAACCTTCGAAGGAAAGGGCAATGAGAAGCCGGGGTACCTGCCAGCAGATATAATATTCTTGATAAATGAGAAAAGACATCCCTTGTTTAAACGACGAGGAGATGACTTAGAGATAGCAGTGCAGCTACCTTTGGTGAATGCCCTCACAGGTTGCACGCTGTCGGTGCCTCTGTTGGGTGGCGACAAGATGACATTGTCTGTCACCGATATCGTGTATCCCGGCTACCTGAAGGTCATCCCGGGCCAAGGCATGCCCAATCCTAAATCACAGGATGGAAAACGCGGTGATTTGATAATCACCTTTCTTGTTAATTTCCCCCAACATTTAACCCATGAACAACGCTCCCTAGCTTTTGATATTTTGAACCACTGTTCTGAATAGTAAGTCATAGGTTTTATTTTAGTTAGAAATTTCTCTCATAATGATCTTGACCAAATATTTCTCATTTATCTAATGCTTAATCTTACGCCAAATACCTGCAGGCAAATACATATTCTAAAAAATGCATAACTGCTTTATTTGAAGATCATTCTTGGTTGAAAAAGATAAGAATGTCAATTCCAAAACTTTGTGAAATGTGATAATTGATTGATAAGTAATCTTCCTAAAACTTAGGCTCAGTGATTTCGTTGAACAATTTTCCGAGATAGAAAAACAAGATGACGCAAGACTAAAAGAACTAACTGTTTTAACCACATAACCAGAAATCATGTAGCAAACCTCAATACCAGGTCAAAATTATAGATAGATGCTTCAAATGTGCTCCAATGGACTAAAGACTGTTCGGATATTTGTCCAAATTTGATTCAGCAGCTCTCTGCAGTGAAAAAGACAGAAGTCAGATTCTAACTGAAAAGGTGTTACTCACTAAAAGAAAATTAAAATTGATAATACTGCAAGTTTATTTCGTAATTCGTTCACACAAAAGGCTATCCACATATGACTTAGGAAGAGTTTCCCGTTGCTCTGGAATTTCCCAATCAGAAAAAAAAAAAAGCGATTGTAAGATGAAATTAGTTTTTGCATCAGATCCATGATATGTTCAAATATTGTTCTTTTGATGCTTCAATCACCTTCAGCTTCAAGTTCAAAAATTTTCGAGCGAAGAAGTTGCATTCTAAAATGCATTTGCTGATAGAATTCCTAGAAACATAATACATCAAAGTAAGTCAGGAGAGCTTCTATTGCAAAATTTTCTCGACAAATTTCTGACGAAAAGCAGAGTTCAATTCCTTAATGACCTTTACAATGCTGAGTTTGTTCCATTTGCCATGAAATATTATAAAGATGAGCAGAACCACTCAAGGTTGTGATAGCTTCATTCCAACCAAGAAGATTGCTATCCAAGGACTCCTGTGACAAATTTTCTGAGAATAAAGTGACAACTTATCTGCTCAGTTACAACAAATGGCAGAACAAAATTATGCACCTTATATTTCTGGATAAACTGGAATAGATATCTTAACCAAAGCAGGAACACTATTACTGATGCAGAATAGAAAGCTTGTAAAGTGAGCATATTTCAGTAATAGGATATATGAGGCAGAACCAATAAAAGAAAATAAACATTTTGAGAAGCTAACTGAAAAAAGTAGAAAGCTTTAATTTCCTTTTCTAAGTTTTGAAAAATTTACAATCTACTTTCCTAATTCTTTCTATTTAATTTATTTTCCTATTTCCTAAATTTTCTTTTTTCCTAATTTTCTATTTTAATTTGTTTTTATATTTACTAAGTTTTCTAAATTTCCTAGTTTTGATGTATTTCGGTGCCTATAAATAAAGTACTCTAATTTAGTCATTGGGTAGATTGTTTATGATTATTACTCATATATTAAGATGTTTTGATCATTGAGATCCAAGTTCTTTTCTTAATAAAGGTTCTCTAAATTTGTATTCAAACTTTATTTTTCCTACATCAATTAGCCTTCATAAACAAAATATACACATATATAGAGGAAAACAAGTTGAAGTACCGGACTAGCAAAAAGAGACCATGTTATTATGCTATAGAATTGGTAATTCAATATTACATTACTTACAAAAGTCTTCCTTCATTCAATGTTTTGTTATAGAGAAAGAAGACCTAGTTTAACTAAACTTTTCAGAAGAGCAGAATATGCCAAAATGAGATTTGGCTGAGAACTCAGGCAAGTCTTCGGAAATTTGGAGACACTACAACCTACCTGCTAAGAAGCAAATCATCATGACGACTTATGAAAATCTGTTGCAGAAACTATGCTTAGACTAAGCTTTTGAAGAACTCATTTGCTGCTTTCTATTTGCATCTGAAAATTGGTTTGACGGTAGATGCTGCACATTATGTGTCTGAAGGAACAAGCTTAATATACCAAGTGTCTGTAACATTGATTAGTTCATCTATCAAGTACATTGAAGGACTGATACTCTCTTTAAAGCCTTGAATTTAATGGGATGGGACGAAAATTGAAGCAATGATAGGAGAAGATAGATATAGAGACAATATAAGTAGGTGGTGTTTGCCCAACTAGAATTCAATTTATTTAGAAAGATAGAGAAATTGAAAACAGATAAATTATCTGTTGGGATCAAAATCATTTGCTCAAAACCTGAAAAATCTGAATCATTCATTAGGAATGATTGTATCTGACAACATAAATAGAAGACAGAACAAAAAGGCCAATGAAGAAAGAACTTCCATAATATTACATTACAATTTTGGACCAAAACCAGTCACCATTCTATTTATTAAAAATAAATAAATGAAACCCAAGAAAGCAACAAAATCAAGTAGTAAATTTCTTATTTGAAAACCTCCAGAGATTTAACAAACAAAAAATAAAAATGGAAGCTTTAATAAAACAATCACAAAGAATTGATGAAAACAAAGACCAAAAAATGCAGCAGAATCCCCACCACCAAACAAAAGCGCCCATGCTCTGCTGCTGCAGCTGCTCCAGACTTGAGCCTGATGCCTTTCTTGTTGGCCTTATGATCAAAAGTCCCCGTATCATTGACCACTACATCAGCCCCCACCATGATCTTCTGCCTCTTCGTCTTCCAAAATATGATCTTGAACCTCACCTGCGTCGCCAAATCCACCCGGAAAACCGCCGTACTGTTCGGCCAAACCGCCCGGGAAACCGCTCGCCAATTTGTCTCCACGTTACCATTCTTCTCCGCCTTCTTCTTATGCCCCTGACGAAACTTGGGTATCGTATAGTTCCCTATAACATGGCTCCTGTTTGGGAAGTCAAAGAAAGTCAAATTAACAGAATCATAGAAAACACCCTTGTCTTTGTTGGTGTTGTCAAGCCTAACCATGAAGTAAAGCGTGTGGTTTCTAGTCGAGTTGAGGGTTTTGTTAAGTCCAGGAAGATAGAAGTACTGTATGGAGCAAGAAGGATTTGAAGTTCGCAGGCTTAACCACATGAAAAGAGCAGTTAGCCCAAGAGTTAATATAAAACTGCAACAACACCGGCAACTTCCGCCGGATTCTGCCATCTTTTCCGGTGAACCCCAGAATGGTTTTTCCAAATTTAACAGAACGAAAATGGAGTGGTTTCTTACTGTGGGTGCATAGAAGGAATCAGCTTTGCTTGCCTGCGTCCAGTAATTTCGCTTTAATAAAAGATCGAGGAGCACATGTTCTTGTCTTAAAATCTTCTCTGGCTTTGGGGAATGATAAAATCCACACGGGTCATCTGTAAATGAAGGACTTTGACTTGGTCGGTTGACTATATTGTCCAATCATATAAGGTTGGTCAGGTTAGTAGGTGCAAGAAGGGGTGAGAAAATCATTTATTTTATATTACGTTAGAAATCTTTGACATTGTCAAACTTAAGGACGTTATTAGCATAGAACATGTCTTGAGGAGTTAAAAAGAGTAGAAAGTTTGATGGTGTGGGGCTTTGGTCTGTTATTTTCAGCGAATCTAATACTGTGGTCAGTGCATGCATGATATATCCTTGCAAGTACACTACTTTTATATTTATGATTTAGTGTTCTATTTTTCTTTCTATATAATTTGATATTTACATTTTCAAATTGTTAAACAATATAAATCCATATTTATTATCTACATATTAATTTTTTTAGCAACTGTTTTGCTCATTTTTAAAATTATTAATATATCACATAAGAAATTCTTGATATTAAACTCATACTTAATTTTAAAAATTTAGAGTTTAAATATTTATAATATAAATAAAATATTTCAATAAAGATTTAAAAGACATAACGAGTTATATAACTATAAAAACATCTAATGTGTTATAGTAAGTAGCACTATTTTAGGAGAAATATGTTGTCATATCTTAAATACATAGCATGTAATGTATTTTTTTTCCGTAAAGAGAGACATTGTTAGTTGGAAGTTGTATTTTTCCATTTGCTAATAACATGTGACACAACTTGACATGATATCATATCGCTATGATTCCCAGCCAGAATAGCAATCCCAGGACAAGTGGAAAACCCACAAGAAGTTGCCAACTCGCCGGTTATTTGCCGCAAACTTGTGGACCCCCTTGTAAGAAAACCCATAAGAAGGTCGCATGCTGCATACATTTACGAGCTTGTGGGCTTAAGACCTAATGAGCTAGGCCTTCTTGAAGTCAACTCACACCCACAGCCTAATATGGGACCCATAGAGGCTAAATAGATTGGCCTAAAAGGCCCAAGATAAGAACCTGTAGGGCCATGGATCATGCCATTAAGGATCAAGCCAAAATGGGCTTGGAAAGCCCAACCCAAGAAGAGAAGAAGGGCTTAAGCTTGCAGTCTATCTTGAAGGACCAAGATGGAGTTTGGCTGCTGCCCAAAAGGGCTAAAAAGAACTGGCCAAGAGCTTCTGCCCACCGACCAAAACCAAAAGCCACCAAAGGAAAAGTGGTCTAGCCATAAAAGGAAGTTTATTGTTTATGAATCCAATGAAGATGAGGAGAGTGAGCAATTTGGTTCCAAGAAGAGGAAGGAAGAAGAAGACTCCCTAAAGCAATTAGCCAAAGAATTCCCAAGTATAGTTGAATTCAAATATCAAGAAAGATAAACAAAGAAAAAAAAAGATTTTCATCCACATGAGGAGACCATTCTCCTACGTACATCATAAGTCCTAAAACAAGAAGAAATCCACATCTCCATGGAAGAGTACAAGCTGAAAAAGAGGAGTTTAAGTCTTATATATTGGGTTTTAAATTAATCATATGGGCTTATATGTGTAAATTATTGTGCATAAAAAGCTACCAAATTAATTGGGTCAAGTTAGAAGTGATCTGATACAATTAAGGATATATTTGATATTAATGTATCAAATTAAAGTGTGAGTTTTATTTTTATATATAGAGACCAAATTTATAATTTCTAATTTCGTAATGGGTCAAATTAAGAATATATAAAATTTACAGGCAGAGTTTATCTATAAATAGACAGTTATAGTTCTCAAATTACATATAAGGTTTTTTTATTCTGATATCTCATAATCAGAAATAGATAGTGTGTGAGAACTCAAAAGACTATGTGTTAATTTGGAAAATCTACCACAGGACATGCAGATTTCTTTCGCTATAGATTTGATACACTTCTGCTACAGATTTAATTTCTTTAATTTTATATGTGTTTGGTTATTTAGATTTCATATCTATTTTTAAAATTTCTACATTATACACTCAACCAATGAGAAGAAATAATAATTCAATATCATATAGAAACCCGAAAGCATCTATAGTTCGACCAAAGAAGAATTTTGCATGTTGAAGACCTCTTGGAGGATCCTACTTCACATCTATATGACTTACAACAAAAACTCACTCAAAAATCATCAAGAACAAGAAATAAAAGAAGGGTGATGAGTTGGAGTCCAAGTAGGAGTGCATGTTAAAAGAGGAAAGACAACTTCGACTACAACAAGGAATAGTACTATTTTTAATTAAATTAATTATTTTATTTATATAAGTTAATCTATTAGATAGAATTTAATTATTTAATTATTTATGTATTTATTTTTTAGTTAAATTAGATTTTATAATTTTGATATGAATCCTAAATCCTATTTTAAATAGAAATAGAAAATAAAAGTCTATATAAAAGCTTAAATTCAAGTTTTGTAATCACAATTTTTGAGAATTAATAAAATTAAAGCTTTAATCTTCTCTTCAAATTAGCTTTTGCTAATTTTTAGTGTCTTCAAGTTTTTCGAAGGTAAGGAGCTTGCTGAAGTCTTGTTAAGGCGAAGAGTTAGGATCAACTTATCGGATAAGTCGTAAAATTTTTTTTCTCGTTATAATTTTTCTAATTTTTGTTTTTGCATGTCATTTAAATGATTGTAGATTCAAGTAAAGTAAGAGGTTAAATAGGCTATTAAGTTTCTGAATTGCATGCGTTAGGATGAAGTTCTGAGAGTCAAAATAATTATTCTCATACCCTTTTCGCATCATTGCTTTTGTAACAAATAATTTTTATAACATTCAATGCACCAAAATGAGCTTAAAGATCCAGAATCTCTTAGGATTTGATAAAAAAATATTATATTTGTGATTAACTAGGATTAAACCTTGGTAATTAATTTTTTTTTTAATAACATAATCAAATATAGAGTGATCTTTTATCAAGCTAAAAAAGCAATTAATATTTTTTTATAGACAAATAAGTTATTTGACATACCTCAACATATATAAATGATTGCTCTTTCTATACACAAAGAAAAAAAGAGGAATCTTTGGAATGCCATTTTACTTAATATTTTTTTTTATTTTCTACATTCTTAATGCTAACTCCTTTTATACTTAAAAACTAAATTTAATTTTTCTAAAAATAAATATTCGATAAGATTTTAGTAAATTAATAAATTTTTGTAAAAGAAAAATACTCAATATATTGACAAGACACTATATGCCCTAGGGGGCTGAATAAAGGTTTAATTCATTTTATTTTATTTTATTTTCAATATTTCTTTACTTTCTACATGTTGTTTTTTTTTATATTTTTTATTATAATAAAGTATAGGAATCCTTACTTCTTCTTATGATTAGTTCCTTGTTCACCTAAATAATAGGTGCTCATTTTTTTATTACGTTAAGTACCATGTGAGAAATTTAGATCACACCTTTATATTTTATGATTTTTAAAATTATTAAGATTAAGATGATAAAAAATATGAAGTGATCGTTAAAAAATTATAATAAATTAGCAATTAAAATTTACTATGACAGATAAATTTATCGTATACTACACTTAGTTACCCTTATTTTATTATGGATATTAAAATTAAATTTAATCCATAAAAGATATGAGACCTCTCATTCCATTAGCTAGAGATGACAAGACTTGCTTGAACCTGTATGATCCATCGAGTTTAAACCCAATCCGAGTCAATTTTTTGGAAACTAATTAAGTTCGATCCAAGACGGGATACAAATTGGTAGAAAATGATGATTGAGGCGGTGGATGTTTGGATTGAGCATTCCCAAATTCGTTTAAGCCACACATGCCTTATATACAATATTTACAAATTATATTTTCTAAACCAAAAGTTTAGTAGTTTTTCATTCTTTATTATTTACCTTCCAAATGCACCGCCAAATAGTCCAGCTTGAACAAGTAGTCTCTTGTGCTTCATTATTCGAATTTCCAAATACACCACTCATTCCCATACCTCCAATAATCCAACAGCCAGCCCCTAGCCTCCTCCCAATCGTTCTTCATTCTTCTTCATTATTTACATTCCGAATAGATTATCACCCTATAGCAGTCCAACTCCTATGCCTTGGCCAACCTCTTGTACTTCATTAATACTTTCCAAATACACCACCTATCCGTACGCCTTAGCCAACCTCCTCATTTGCTTTTATATTTGACTTCTAAATGCACTTTCAGCACCCAACTTCATTCTTCATTAACCTCTCATCCTCTATCTAATCTTCTATCGTAGACCATGCAACCACTCCAACAACTTGCCATTATCAGCTCTGTCAGCACCCATCAGCTCTTCTTCCATTGTTTGACTCACATAAGGTTAGTTAAGCTCTCTTCTTACTAATTATTTAATTTAAATATTTATTTACCAACCATCATGATACTAGTTAAGAATAAAGTGCATAATTAATTGATGAAATAAAAACATTTGGGAAAATAAAACATCAAAATAAGTGTGTAAAATTAGGTTGCAATGAAGGATAAGTTAAGGGAAGTATAAGTGCAATATTCCAAATTACAAGCATACACTATCAAATGTACAGAAAAGTGAATACACTTAAAAGTAGATAGCGAATAATAAAATAAAATATTAAAGGTGAGCAAACACTTAAAAAATAGAAATTGAATATAAAAAATGAAACACTAAAGGGGAGCAAATAAAAAAAAAAAAAGGATATAGCAATAATAAGAATCATACTTAAGCATTTAAGGTAACGAACTATTAACTTTAGTGCAGGAAACAATTTAAATAATTAAAGAAAACAAACAAGTGTAGTTAAACACTCACCACCACCTTATTAATTGTCCTAAGTACTAATAGACTTGCATCTTTCACTCGATGAATAAAAAATGAAGATATAACATTGACATAAATTAATAATGATGGTACGAATAAAAATATATTTTTTTTTTTTTTGACAATTCTTTCAATTAGTCAATGTTTAATAAAAAATGTAAAAGATTACAGTATGTGACTTATTATTAATTCAATTATTTAATTAGTAGTGAATTAAGTATTTTCATTGATAAATAATATATTAAGTAAACTTCATTTTTTAACTATATTGAATTCATAAACCATGATTCATATGTAATGATACGTCATGGTCTCTATCAAGTATCTAAATGATTTCTCACAAGAAAATAATATTTTCATCAACAATTCTCGTAAAAATAAATCTTATACATACTCTAACTTAAACATACTTAATTACGTATATTGTTAAAATCTATTGGTAATTTATTATGATTAAGTGACATTTCAATTGATATTATTAGAAGAAAAGCTCTCTTATTTTATACCATAACATTCATAAATTTTCAAGAATATAAATAATGCATAATAGTATCATATTATCTTTTTTATGCTGAGAGTGATAAATCCTTAACTGACGACTCAACAAAATTTGAGTGATATCTAGTTATTGTCGTAGTTAAGTCATATAGAAGTGACTCTAATATTTTCATATTAAAGCTTAACTCTTGCAAAATAAACCAGTAATAGAGAGAAATTAAGAGAACTGACTCTCGTACTACTATTATATATTGACTTTTATTTGATACTATAATTTTTTTGCAAAATGTCTATTTATTCAAATCAATCTAGTAGATTTGTTGTTTAACATGCACACACATAAATATCATAATATTAATTATATTAATGTTCAATTAAATTAAACACTTTCAAGGTATTTTTACGTTGTGTACTAACATATCTAAATTAAAGATGTTCAAGTCATATTAATCATTTGACTAGTATATTTTGGAAACTTTTTTATTTACATCTCATTATCATAATCTTTTTATTATTATTTTTTGTTTAATATACATTTATAATTTGATATTTGAAATAATATGGTAGAACTTAATAACTTGTTTTTTATTAATGCGATAAAGTATTACGATGTATTTAAAAAATATTAGAATAATAACCTCTAATAATGTATGTAATTGAATTGCAGGACACACTATTATTGACAATGATTACATGTAAAATTTTTAGTTATATTTCAATACAATAGTTACAAGTCCATTTTATTTAATTTTATTAGAATTTAATTATACTAGTTTTAATCTTAATCTATTTTCGTTAATTAAAAAATTTTAAATTCAGTAGAATTTTTAATTAGAAAAACTTAAATTATATAGTTTTAATTTCAATAGAATGTGACACTTTTAGTTAAATCAGAATTTTATTCATATATTAATTTATAGTTAATTAATACAGTTCAACCATATATCTATTTGAAATTAAACTAAATTTTACTGATAGTTAATCAAATAAACTAAATATAAGTTTTATATTGTGTTTAAAAATATAATTTTACTTTATCATACTTTTATGTAAACTAAAAAATAATATTTTTAATGTTCATAAATTATAAATTAAAATTTATCAAATAATGTTAACAAATTTAAAATAATTTAAGGTATACCATTTAATTTCTTTTACATTTAAATAAAAAACTCCCTTAAGTTAAAAGTATTATATATGATATATTAGTATATATATGAATAATATAATATTTATTCTATAGAACTGTGTATTCAAAACAATGAACTAATTGTTCTCTTCCAATTTACCTTAAATTTTTAAAACTGTAATCAGAACTGAAAATAATGGTTCAAAACAATTCAGAATGATTAAATTATTCTAAACTCAAAAAATAAGTTAGTTTTTTAAATTTAATTTCAATAATCCAAAAACTAAAATAATTATTAGAAATGAGACTCCCGTAGGCCAATCACGAAGCGCCATGTCATCCAGTGACGTGGATTTATACATTCGTAGTTAATTTACGGAAATACCCTCGTTCTTACTCTTAAATATCAGTTCTTGGGACATTGGCGACCAACAGGAGTTGCAATTCGTCTCTTTGCCTCGAAGCCTGGTTTGAAAATGGTGACAAGCGCACAACATTCCATGAGGTTGTCTGAGTGATCAATGTTGGATTGATTTGAACCTTTGCATCTGTAGAAGACCTAGGTCGATATTGGTGTACCAAATGGGAATCCGTTTTAGATCTGTGTTCTGGATTTTGATCATTCTGGTTTGCGCACGTGTTTACGGGGTTAGTAGCTCGATCACTTCTCAAACTCGAAGACCGAAGAATGTTCAGGTTGCTGTTCGCGCTAAGTGGTTGGGTACTCCTGTACTTTTGGAAGCTGGGTATGTTTGTTTTCGTACTGAGAGATCCATTTTTTTTGGTCTGAGTTTTTTTTTTGTTCTTCCTTCTTCATTTAAAGAATTGCTTTTGGGTTAATTTTATGTATAGGAACGTTTTTGTTTCTCTTGTGCTCATTAATTATTTATTTTTTCCCTTTTAAAACTCGTGGTTGCTTTCTATTTTCAATTTCGTGGTTTAGTTAGGCTATGTTTGCAGCAATAGAATTTTATTTGTGGAATTGGAATTCTATACTTATTTTCTTAAATGATTGTTTTAATTCCAAAAAGGAAGTTTATTTGTTCCAAACGTAACCTTAATTTTGTGCATAATTTGTTGAATTGCAGTGACAAATAGGTATTAGTGATCTTGTTTTTTGGTTTCAGTTCTTTTTAATTTTATCCTGTTTGTTCTTTATTTTCTCGGGAGTAAAAAACCGGTAATATGCTGAGAGGCATTGGCCCAGGTACAAAGAATGGAAGTTAGTTTTCTTTGATATATGCTTCTGCGGCTTTGTTTTCTTTAAAACAAGAAAGCTAGAATCTATTTTTCTTTTAAGTGGTTGGATTCAGGAGATTAAACACTGGATTTCTTGTGTTGTAACGGTATGTTTTGAAGAGGTGGGGGGGGGGGATGGAATTGAATGAAACATGAAAGATGCAATTGTATCTGGAGCCTATGTATATTGATGGAATGAAATAGAAGAGCTAGTATATTTGCTTTTTGATCAAAAAAGAAATATTTTATCCACATTTGAAGAGAATGTATGTGAAGAGAAGGTTGAAAAATTAAATTTGTTATGAAAACTAAAATCATCTCTATCTTTTAATAAATAAATTAGATCTCATCTCTTTTTTTTCGAAATAAAAAGTGTATAATTGTATTACTATGAGCACCAAAAGGTGTAAGACATGTACAGTTATTTACAGCTCATTCCTCCATACAAAGCATAACTCTGAGAGTTTCAAAAAATACCGGAGGGTGACCCAAAAACAAAAATTTAAGGGTCCTAAGCCATCTATTTTCAGTACATCAAGACCTTCAAACGCTCTTCTATTCCTATCTTTCCATACAGTCCATACGAGAGAGAGAGGAATCATATCAGAGAAGACGCAACTGTACCTAAGAAACTCCCACACCCATATTTCTTCCTTAACATTGCCCGACATTACCCAGCTAATCCTCAGGCATTTGTAAACCATTGCTCCACAACGGGTAAACAACTGGGCACTGCAATAAAAGGTGTCTGCAGCTCTCCTCGGTCTGTTA
>NW_019011484.1:0-24612 GCF_000150535.2 Carica papaya | reverse complement strand
CATAAATCCCATCAAACACCTGTTTGTTCCTCCCCTTCCATGCAACCTAGAATTATTTCCACTTGTTTCCTCCTACCACCAAAACCCTTCCATGCCCAAATTTCATCTCCCACTAAACTTGACATCACCTAGCTGATTCCTAAAAGGCTATATAGATCATAGCCCATAATTTGTAGATCATTGAACACCAAAGCAGAACACGATTACAGGTCTCCTACAGTCTCTTGCAGAATAACAGGCATTCACCAAGATTTTACCCCTTCTAAGCTTATCAATAATTAAAATACACTCCCTGCCAACCTCCCATGCGTGAAAAGAAACTCGAGGTGGAACCCTAGCCTTCCAAATCTGCCTGTACAAGAGAGGATAGTTAATGTCATCATGCTTGAAAGTTATCTATAAAAAACTTAACTGTGAAAGACCCATGCTTAGTATGGCCCCACAGAAGAATGTCATTACTACCATCCAACGTAACATGGGAAAGAGTCCTTAAGTAAACTCTTGTATTCACCAATCTCCCAATCATTCAAATTTCTCTGCACTAAGGCCTGCCATTCTGGTGCTCCTCCTATCTCTACTACTACATCACAAATCTTAACCTCTCTCTGTTCAACAATGGCATAAATCTGAGGAAATTACTCTCTAAGAGGCTCTCCCTCTGTTCAACCACAGGTCCCCCCCAAAGTCTAATCATATCCCCCTTCCCAACCTTCGACCTAATGTTCATCTGGAAGTCACCCCTCCCAAGGCCAATCTTTTTCCAGAGGCCTTTCCCATGTGATCTCAAGCTAGGTCTCTCTCATCCATGCCATATTTTGCTGCAATCACTCTTCTCTAAAGGGCATCGTTTCCAATCAAGAATCTCCAAAACCATTTCCCCTGCAGTGTCTAATTCATTTCCACCAAGGACCACAAACCCAAACCACCAAGGCTAGAGGTTTTTTGACTTCACTCTATGCTACCAAATGATTCTTCCTGCAATCGTCCATATCACCCCAGAGAAACCTGCACTGAATGAACTCTTGCTTTTTGGCCACGTTTATTGGGATGGTTTATAACAACATAAAGTAAATTGGTAGGTTGCTCAAGGTGCTCTTAATGAGTATAAGTCTCCCCCTCACTCCCCTAGAAAGAAGGGCTCTCTTCCACCTGGCCAATCTCTGTTCATATCTCTCTACTACCGATTCCCAAGTTATTATTATTCCCTTTAATGTAAAACTTTCTGAAACATTTATTTCTCTTCATTGGTTCTACATCACTTACCTATGGCAATAGTGTACAAACAGAGGAAGTTTACTTGGAAAAAGAAGAATAAAAGTAGGGGGTTGGAGGAAATTAGAGGTTAAGGTAAATAATTAAATGGAGAAGTAGAGTGAATGGGATAAGTTAGAAAAAAAAATAACTAGAAAAAGGAGTACGAGATAGTAGACAATAAAACAATAGCAAACAAAATCTTGATCCATCATCGTCTATTCTATAACTTAGTAGGCATTAGGACTAAAACCTTATTATTTTGATATATAGCCATTAGTAAGAACTAATAAGGAAAATGTCAAAATAATTAAAGAGAGAATCAACTAACTGGTCAAAATTTAACTAAATATGCTGAGTAGATAAAAAAATAAAAAAATAATGTTGATTATAAAAGAACTTCTTTGTTAGAAAATCTATTTGAAATTAAGATCTTATTTTGCATTACGTAGACTATAAGCCAACAGCATAGATACTATGCACAAAACCAAGCATCATAAACGCAATAATGATCACATTTTACCACTTGGGAGTATCATATCTTTTGACAAGAAGACAACTAATTAAGGAAAAGGATTACCTGGTGAATGGAGAAGTCACTATAACTCTTTAGTTTCTCAATTACTTTGGTAGTGGTACATTCGTAGCCAAATGCCCCTACTGGATGTAGCTTTTTAGCAAACCGTATAACATCATCATCACTGTAAATCCTCCTCACTAATAACGGATGATTTGCAATCTAGAGTAACCACAAAAGAAAATGCAAAATACAATTGGGTTGAGTTTCGTTCAAATTGCAATTCCATATGATAGGAATGGAAAGACAATAAAAATAAAACAAAGATTTGAATGCAAAGATCATTCTAATTCCAAGTCAATTTCATTTGTAATTCAAGTTTAAGTGTTTTAGTAATTCCTTTTTGACGCGTAGGCTACTATTGCGTCATTATATAATCAAAGAAATTAGTAAAATTTGCTTAATTATGCATCAAATATGTAATTATGAGTAAGTTCTATACAATATAATTTAGGTTTATGAATTGAGTAAAAATAAATTAAAGTTGAATTAAACACAAAGTTATAGTATTAAAAAAAATTGTATAAACTTTAGAAAGAAAAGTAGCACCTTTCGAAACTGAACAAAATAGTTTGAAATCTGGCGTCTTGGAAGCACCCTAGAAACATCATTTAAGCTAGTCCCCGAAAGCTTTGCAATTCGAGCATGTGAAGCAGCACGATATTCCTCTATGGCCTCTTTATAAGCATTTTCCTGTTGCTCTTCCATATATACATACTCAACCTGCATTTTAGTAACCTCTTATAACATTATGTAAATAACTTGTGAAAGTGCAAAAAAATTTCAGCAGAT
This sequence comes from Carica papaya, assembly GCF_000150535.2. The sequence continues at coordinate 21,992 of NW_019011484.1, read as the reverse complement.
AAACAGAAAAAAGGAACCTAACGTACCCGTTGTATTTTTGGAGCAAGCTGTTGCATTACATCAGATTTCAAGCGCCTTAAGATGAATGGTCCCAGAATGGACTTCATGCGACCTACCAGCCCTCCATCTTCCGTATTTAATAACTTCTTCAAGTCCACATCTTCAGTTGCAAAAATATCGGGCATCATGAACTCTAACAATGACCACAGTTCCTGTAGTGATAATCTAATTTAATCACCAATTATTTGAAAATAAATATGTATAACAAATTTATACCTACAGGTCTTAGGATAGCTGGTTACTTCTTATGTACAGAATTTTTTAACAATGAGTCCCCTCCTTTAAAATAAAAAGTGGGAATTATTGATTAAAAGTTGGCAATCCAAAAAGATTTATAACCACCTGCTCCAAGCAAATAAAACTTAACAGAAAAGCTATCCATCTCTCCCCATGGAAGGTGACTGCAATATTGGAAGTCTACTAGGCTAGTCTTACCAAAAATACATAGCACTGTCATATAGAGTGGTTAATGTCATTACCTATCTGGCAAACAATTTATTCTCCATAGATCGAATGATGAAAATTACAAGTCTATTTTACAAATTTTTCACACAGCTGACCCTACCAATTCATTTTCTGGTAAGTGTTACCTCCTTATTCTTTGTTTCCCTCAGACATCTAACTGCATTAAAAAAATCTATTTAACAATCAATTCAAACACTGTATCCAAAAAAAAAGTATCAATTCAAACATAATGAATTGCCAAAAGCCAAACTACCTGCAACAGTACTTTCTTTTAAGAACATGCAAAATATCTATATGTATACATTTATTAATAACTTTTTTTTGAAATATCAAGTGTCACGTATAGTATTAATAATGGTACCAAATGGGTGCCAAACCCATGTACAAAACATTGACATATCAATGAAAGTATTGATAAGGTCCCCCTAACTCTCCCATCAAGTGAGGAGAGTGACCATTTAACAAAAACCAAGAGTTTAGAACCATCTGTTTTTAAGTATGTCAAAACCAACCACATCTTCCACCCTCTCAAAAGCCCTCCTATTCTTTTCATTCCACACAACCCAAAAAATTGTAAGTGGAATTAAATCCAAATGCTTCTTTCTAAACCTAACACCCTTCCAAGGCCCAAATTTCATCTCTCACCATTGCTTATCATCGTTCAACTTATGACAAAAAGCCCAAAAACCATAGTCCAGAGCAAGACATGGCTGCAAGTCTCCTCCGCCCTCTTGCACAAAAAAAACAGGCATTAACCAAAATATTACCTTTTTTCTCAAATTATCAATAGTCAAAATGCAACCCTACTAGCCTCTAAGGCAAAAAATGAAACACAGGAGCAAACCTTAACCTTTCAAATTTGCTGGACCAGGAATCTGGTATTATTTTCATATCTGAACAGGATGCTTGTAGAAAAACTTGACTCTAAAAGAACCATCTTTGGCAAGGCACCAATGATGAATATCATTGCTTCCATCCAAGTATACATGGGATAGAGTGCTTAACAGTCTCTCATAATTTCCAATCTCCCAATCATTCAAGTTTCTCACCACAAACACCTGCCAAACCCTCTCACCTCCCTCCACATTCACAAAAAATCATATATCTTAACATCTTTTTTCTGGGCTATAGCATAGATCTGGGAATACTAATCCTTAAGGCTGCCACCATCCAACCATTGATCCTCCCAGAGTCTCACTCTGTCTCCCCTTCCTACCTTCCAGCTGATACACTCCTGAAACCTTTCTCAACCTTCACCAATTTTTTCCATAGCTCTTCCCATGAGGTCTCATTACTCCTTTGGTACACCATCCACTCTCATCCATGCCAAACTTAGCAGCTAATACCCTTCTCCATAATGCTATATCCCTCTTGCATGAATCTCCACAGCCACTTGCCCTGCATAGCTTTGTTCGTTTCTACCAAAGATCTCAGGCCCAATCCACCATTAAGTAATGGCTTTTTGAACTTATTCCAAGCCACTAAACGATATTTTCCTTTACGTTCTATCTCTGCCAAAAGAAATCAGCATTAAATAGCTTCCAATTTCTTAGCCACCTTATCTGGAATATTTAAATGAGACAAATAACATATGGGTAAATTAGTGAGCATTCTTTTGATGAGTATGAGCCTTCCTCCTTTAGAAAGGGAAGCCCGCTTCAATCCAGCAAGTCTCTATTCAAATTCCACCATTGGATCCTGTTGCTTCGTATCTTTATATTCAGCTCTCAAAGGCAAACCCAAGTATCTGATCGGTAAACTGACAAGTATATGACCCAAAACACTCGCCCAAACTATCTGAATCTCTTGTTGTGCCCAATCTAATCATCTTCGATTTAGCAAGATTGATACTCAGCCCAGAAACCACTTGAAAACCAATCAATACACACCCAATGTTGAGCATTGCTCTCTTGTCTGGCTCACAGAAAAGCATAACATCATATGCAAAAATAAGTGAATAACCTCTTCAAACCTATCCTTCATTCCCACCTTTAAGCCTCTAAATAAGTTACATTCTCTGGTTTTTATCAACATTTTATTCAAAGTCTCCATCACCATAATGAATAATAAAGGGGATAAAGGATCGCCATACCTTATATGAATCAATGTATGTTTGCATATTAGCGATGTTGGACAAAAAAAAAGCTTAAAACAAACTTAAGAAATTTTACTAAGAAGCGAGCTAGGAGATCTCACATCTCAATAATAAAAGCAATATCTTGGAAAAATTATAAATAATCTACATAATAACTAAGATAGGGTATCTTATTTATAGGTACCAAATACAACAAAAATAGAAAATCTAGAAAATATATACAAAAAAGGAAAATAAGTTAAATAGACAAAATTAAAAAATAGGAAATATAGGAATTGGGAAAAAAAATCTTCGTATTTTCCTTTATTGTGGAACTTTCCAAAAGTTGAAAAAGGAAATTAATTTTTCCTATTCTTTGTAGTTAACTTCCCAAAATGTTTATTCTGCCCCATACTCCTATTAAGAAATACGTCCACTTTAGGAGCTTTCTGTTCTGCATCATTCTCTCCCACTTTGTGAAAACTCGACCTCGATTTTTAAATGTCTGAGTAGAAAAAATATCAAATTTGGAACTAGTCTTTTCAATAAATGATGCTTCCATAACTTGAAATTTTAATGACAAAACATGAATGCTTCTAAAATCAAGGACTCTAAAGATGCAAGGAACCAATTAGACATAACAAAATCCATAAAAGGAAACATAACCAAACTTTCCCCATTACCTTTGGAGCCAAAGAATTAATATCTTCAAGGGAAGCTTCTTTCTTCTTAACAAGAACACCGTTGTTTTCAATCTCAAACAACATTATTGCTTACAGCCAAATCGAGGTATCCGTCATTAGAAAACTCAACTTAATCAGCAAGAGTAACAACCACATTCATAATTTCTTCTACTATCTCAAATATCTCATTTGTGTGCTTAGATTCGATATCATTAGTTAATTCTTGATCATTAGGTTGTGGCACTTCCATAAGATTTTGCTTAGACACCAAATCATTCACCTTTACATCCTTTTTTGTTCTTCTTGTTTTATTGAAGTTTGAGATATGAGACTTTTTCTACGCCTTTTTATCTTCATTTCATACATATCAATCTTATTACTTAAATCCTGGAGAATATTTTGATATCTTCCAAAGCAATTGTATAAGGATGAGAATTATTATATTGCCCCTCTGACTTCTCTTCTCTACTTTTTTTTTTTAAAAGTGTAACATGTATCTTTAATTACATGTATCAAGGGGGGCAAAACTCATGCACAAAAAGAATTTTACATATCAGTTAGAATATCAATTAGTTCACCTAGATTCTCTATAGAATACAAATGTTGTTTCATTATCAAAACTCCAAGAGATTGGAACTATCTCTCTCTAATTTTATCAATACACCTACTCCACTCCCTCAAAAACTCTTCTATTCTTTTCCCTCTGGACAATCCAAAAGATAGCCAATGTAATGAGCCCCGAATACTTGGTCCAACTCGTAATATCCTTCCAAGCGCAAATTTCTTCCTTGATGGTGTCTGCCATGACCCAATTGTACCCCAGAATCCCAAAGCCATAGACCATAAGTTGTATGCAATAAGATAACAAAGAAGGATGTGATCACAAGTTTCCTCTGCTCTCTTACATAGACGACAACAACTACCATAATCTTCCCTCTTCTTATTAGCTTATCAATAGTCAAGATGCTTCCACGAGCTACTTCCCAAGCGAAAATGTTATCCTTGGGGGTGAGTTTAGTCTCCAGATTTGTCTAAATGGGAAGTTTCATTCATTTGGCTCTCTCTAGGTCAAATATTTGTAAAAAGACCCCATGGTGAATTGTCCCTTTGAACTTGAATCCAAAGAGGTTGGTCCTGATCTCTACTAAGCAAAATTGAAGTCAAAACGCTCAGTAGCGATTCATATTCGTCTATCTCCCAATCATTAAGATTTCACAATACTTCGACATATGACTCCCTCCTGCCCTCTCCTTTGACAAACCCCTCTTTGACAAAAATGTCCTATCATGCTATAACGAAAATATGTGGGAACCTCGCTCTCATAGCCCTTCCACCAAGCCAAATATCGAACCAAAAGCTAACTCTCTCCCCATCTCCCATTTTGCTCTAAAGACACTCTTGAAATTTCTCCTTCCCTATGCAAATTCTCTTCCACAGCCTTGTCCCATATGGTCTTCTCGATATATGGAATACCTCCCTCTATTCATAGTGTCAAACTTCACATTGATAATTCTCCTCCATAAGATTCACCTTTCCTTCAAAAATCATCAAATCCACTTTTCTTGAAGAGCCTGATTCATCTCAGCGACGGATCTCACTCCTAATTCGCCTCAATTAGTGGTCTTTTAAGGTGTCCCAAGCCACCAAATGATATTTCATTTTTTCTTGCAAATCACCCCATAGAAATTTGCTCTATATTATTTCCAACTTCTTGGCAACGCTATTCAAAATTGATAGAAGGAACAGGTATTATATAGGAAGATTGATCATTGTATTTCTGATGAGTGTTAAACAACCACCTTCGGACAGTAAATTTCTTTTTCACCTGCAAGTCTTCTCTCAAATTTGGCAACAACAAGCTCTCATGTCCTCATATCTTTATAGTTAACACCCAACAACATACACAAATATTTGATCGGTAGATTCACAATTCTGGAGCCCAAAGTTCTTGCTAGTCTTCTAGTATTGCTCCCACTTCTTAATCTAACCAACTTAGACTTCACAAGGTTGATATTCAGGCCGGACACAGCTTGAAGTCGTCTATACAACTTCTCTTCTTTTGTAAGTGGAGCACTTGTTTCACTATTTTAGGTATAAGAAAATAATATTGGATTTCCATTTGATAACATCTATCTTATAAGTAATATCCTTGGATAGAATCTTGAGCATAAATAGCATCTTCATAAAGATCATATGTCAATGAGAACTTGCAACTTTGAAGAATGTCAAATGACTTTAATTTTCTCCATATATCCATATTGACCAAAAGTTTTGCATGAAGCACATGTAAATCATTGTTTGTAATTGAACCACATGCTTGATAGAATGTAACTAAAAGAACTCATTTCCATTTGATAACATCTATCATATAAGTAATATCCTTGGAGAGTCTCGAGCATAAATAGCATCTTCATAAAGATCATAGGTCAATAAGAGCTTGCAACTTTGAAGAATGTCAATTGACTTTAATTTTCTCCATATATCCATATTAACCAAAAGTTCTGCATGAAGCATATGTAAATCATTGCTTGTAATTGAACCACATGCTTGATAGAACGTAAATAAAAGAATTTTGCTCATGTTTTAAACCCATCCAATGTTCCTCTGACACCCGATATACTTTGTCCAATATCAACTTGCAAAAGTGAATAAAGAACAAAAACTTGGGCTAATTAACCTCAAAAACTGAAAGAGCGCGTCTAAGAACCTTAAGAATCATTTTGAAAGTTACTAAAAACAGGTTTGAAGGTGGCTGCCCAAGATAAGGTGAACTGTATCGGGTCAAACCGATTTGAAACGGTAAATAATGTTAGAAAACCAAATGCCAATCACATTGTTCAACGTGTAGCTGTCACGACCTCCAACAAGCCTCCAGCAACGATTTCAACATGTAGCTGTCATGACCTCCGACGAGCCTCCAGCAACGATCTGCTAGCGGAGGATTCGTATTGAGGTAGTGGTGTCAAGTTTGGTGTCAGTGTTACTCCCAAAGGTCACGGCGGCAAGAGTTTTCAAGTGTGTCGCAGCAATACAGTTACTTTTTGCCAGCCAGAAGGATAGTTGACGAGTTTCCGCAGAAGTGATTTGGGATTTCTCCAATTAGGGTCTTCTGAGCTAGTGTTGGAGGCAGTGGCCAGCGAAAAAGCTGACCTGCTTTTCAGATTTAGGATTTTTTTTATTGTTTTATGAAGAAAAAGAAGATAGGGTGTATATGGATGAACCAAAGGGTCTATTTGGGAACTGAACTGCTGAGCACTTAGGAAAACATAATTAGAAGAATTTAAGCTCTGATACTATCTAATGAAGGACAAAAAGAGCTTAAAACAAACCTTATGAATTTTGAATAAGAAACAAACTAGGAGATCTCGGATCTTAATAATCATAAATAGTTCACTTAATAAATAAGCTACGATACCTCATCTATAAGTACTTAAGTACAACAAAAATAGAAAGTCTACAAAACCTAGAAAAATAGGACAAATAGGGAATCTAGAAAATAAGAAGACAATTCTTCGTATTTTTCTTTTATTGTAAAACTTTCCAAAACTTAGAAAAGAAATTAAATCTTCTTATTCTTTTCAGTTAACTTGCCAAAACATTTATGTTTCTTTATTGGTTTTACTTCACATCTCCTATTATTAAAATATGTTCATTTTAGGATATTCATATTCTGTATCAATTAGTGCAATTCCAAACAGTGTCAATTCAACGATCATCCAGATTACTAGCTGAACTAGAAAGCATCAATAGAAACAAAGATCGTAATAATCATTAAATAGGAAAAAGACAGAAAGAAAAGAACAGGCAAATAATACATGTAAATCATTTTGGAGCGGTGTTCCTGTGAGCATTAGGCGCTGGTTTGCATTCCTAGCAACAGACATTAGATTTTTCCACCTATAGCTATTTTTATCCTTCAAAGCATGGGCCTCATCCATCAAGACACAGCTCCAACGCCAGCGTTTCAGTATTTTACGATCATCTTTCTGCTGCACACTGAAGGGCAATAATGATGAATACTAAGCTTAAAAGGCAAGCATAGCAGATCAATCCAATAAAAAATGTTGATACCTATGCCTTTCAAAAAGTGAATAGCAAACAAGAAGCACGTTAAATGGCGGTGGCAATCCAGCTTTGGCCAGAGAACTCAACTCTTTTGCATAGGCCGCTCGACCAGCCCCATGATACTGGAGAATGGAAAATGATGGACACCACTTTTTAAGTTCTCTTTCCCAGTTTTCCAATAGAGAGGCAGGACATACAATTAAATGAGGACCAAGATCGTTGTTCAAATGTTTCAACAATGTTAAGTATGTAATAGCCTGTTAAATAAAAGCAGCATCAGTAAGGCTACAACATCAAAAATCAGATCAATAACAATATGACAAAGAAATAAAGCCTAATACCTGAATAGTCTTCCCAAGGCCCATCTCATCTGCCAGAATGGCTGCATGAAACAAAAATGTTAGCAAGCAAACAAATCATACATTCTTATATCAAAATCATAACAACAAATACCCAAGACCAAAACTGTTACCCTAAGCCGAATATACCTCAGAGACACGTAAAATCAGGACAAATTATTATTATGCCCAACAACCTTATGAATGGCATAGATCCTCAAGCACAACATAGATTTAGATCGCAGTATTTACTAGGCGTCTCTACCTTCCAGATTTAGATCACAGTATTTACTAGGCGTCTCTACCTTCCAGATTTAGATCGCAGTATTTACTAGGCGTCTCTACCTTCCCTTTTTAAGTGGTTTTAGATTTTCGACATGCAGTTAGGCATTGCCAAGTGCATTGGATCTGAATAAACTTAGGAGTTTCTTAGGCTAAGTTAGAAACAAATGTTTGCCTTTCAGCTCGGTCCTGATGGCAAACTTTTCAAAAATGCGAGATTTAGAAAGTGACCCAATCAATTGATCAGAGGAGCTTGATTCAGTGGAATTTTTCTCATCCATACTAAAGGTTGTTCCCAAGGTTTCTCCCTTCTATCTAATTCTACTTTCATATTTAGGCCACAATAGCTAGGAAATTACAGAACCTATAATTGCAACTTTGAGAAATGGATCTGAATGTTTCAGCTCCCAATAATTCTCAGCATAGTATTTATCCCCAAAGAAAATAACCTTTTTAGAAGATACAATACATCTGAGAGTTGCTCCTCGTTCACTGCAGGACATTTATGATGATCAACCATCAATTCCCACCACAATCTACTACCATCGGTCCTCCAAAGACAATCTCTATCCATAGCAGACTGCCATTACCACTCTTCAACTAAGCTCTATAACAACTCATACATGAACCAGAAATATGAACTTAAGTGCAAAGCCAATTCCAGCACATTTTGTAGTCAAAGTCAACTCACCTACAGCACAGTGCCAGATTCCTCCCATCTTTTCAATCCCTCAACCAAAGATAGTATACAGTATAGAGAAATCAAATAGGAAAGTTAGAAAACACCCCTTCAAGAAAGCAAATGAATGAAACATAATTTCAAGGAGAAGGTTTCATTTTGTTAGTCTAAATGTATCCTTGTCGTCATGTTTGCGGATGCATGTTATAGATCACAATCCTGCTGCTCAAATTCCATATTACTTCTAACAACATCCCAACTGCCTGCCCAGCCCTCCCCAAAACCCACTCTCCCCCCGAAAAAAAAAAAAAAAAAAGAAAAGACGTGTTTTTTTCTGTGCTTCAACAATGAAATGGAGAACAATATTAGGTTTTACACCTTTACCATGTTAAACAAGCATACAATATGTGATCTTACATGTATCGGACAAATAATAATCTACTGCTTCTCACGACTGAGGAAGTACCATTGCATTTACCCTTATTTACACCTGTAGCCTAGTGCTTTCACTTTAACAAAAGATTATAGGAACAACAAACAAAAACTAGCTCAGATGCAAGCATTGAGAAACTAGAACAATAGCTATTTGAAAAGTCAGGTAACTTTTGTAGCCAATTTATTTTTTATCTCTGAACTAACAAGCACAAAGAACTACACTTGTTCGGTATCTTAGAAGCAATCAGTCATAGAGTAATAGAACAGAATTCAAGAATGGAATGCATGAAATGATGACCTCAGAGAATAAATAGTTACCTCCACCAATGCCCTTCCTGTACAGCAGAAGAAGAAAATTGACACCAACCAGCTGGTATGGCTTGAGAAGGGGTTGAAAATCAGAATCGTCTTCCCTGCATGCTGAATTAATATCATCCTGCAGACATTTTTGTCATTTATGCCAAACTATCAGGAAGATAAAAACTTCGCTAGTCTCGCTGTTGATTAATTAGCCAAAGTGAAGAAATGATAGTGATTGAACCACAGATCCAATATATTTTCAATTCTATGGGAGTCAAAACACACATTTTGAAAGAGACTGGAAACGGAAAAGTGCATGAAGCATGGCCAATCCAACCTCTTCACATATTTCTGCGAAATATTGACTCTTCAGAATGATTAGCTAAAACCTTTTAATAAAAAACACAAATGCCATTATTTTCCCAATATTTAAAAGAAAATAAGGGCGAAAGAAAAGACCTTTACTCATGGACATTTTTTATCCCAGAAATCTCTTCATTGAAAGACCACATCATCATGGAATTTCGGTCCAATTATCAAAGAATAGAGAAGCAAAAAATGATATATCCTAAATGTGATGCCACCTTATAGCAAATTTTCAATCCATCACTTATTACATAAAGTGGCCAATTAAAACAGCACAACAGTACAAAAAAAATCCAAAAGTTTACGCTACTATCTTAAAGTTTTAGCTTTTTCATTATAAGCTTAAATAGCACCAAAATCCAAAGGGTAAATAGTGAAATTAGATTTAAAAAGTTAGGTCGCCATGTTTTCTTCCCAACAGAAGACATTCCAAAAAAACAAGTACGTAGAATTTTGTTCAAATTCCACTTACATGAAATAGGAACTGAAAACAAAGTACAAATGAAGTTGATATTTGAAACTGAAAAAAATAATATTCTAATACTAAGTCAATCCAGTATCCAAATAAAAGTCCAAGTTATGTCGATTTTCCTGATCAACTTCCTAAGTAGTTGAGAATAAAATTTCATGGTTGTGGAATTGAACATGTGAATAGAGTTAAATTCAATTATATATCAAATACGTAAATTACAACTGATGTCTATATCGAATAATCAAAAACTAGGAATTAGATGGGAATTAAACTTTGAATTAATCATAACATTAAAAGTTTAACCAACCATTGCTACCGAGGAGACAGAAAAATCCAGAAATATCAACTGTTACTACAAAAACTTCAATTTTGAAGTCTTAAAAACTTATCTCAGCTGAAAAAGAATCTCGTTACATTTCTGGAAACGTTTCAATCGTTTGATTTGCAATCCCAGGTACCAAAGCTTTCAATAATTTAGCTAACTTCAAGTAATTCCACACACTTACAACATCAAGCAGTATTCTCAATAACATAAAGAAACAAAATCATAATGCAAAAAGAAAGAGTCAAAAAAAGAAAATAAACTTTAGTAACCTGAGTGACAATCCTCACTGAAGAAGAGTCTACTTCCGCGTATCTCTCGCATGAAGCCACAGAAGAACCATAAAGCTCCCTCCGAAGGTCAGCCGAGATCTTCGCGCACTTCTGAAGGGCCTTTCCGACCACGTCTTCGTCGTCAAGTTCTTCCTCGTCTTCGCTGGATTTAACCTCATACACCTGGGCATCACCACCAAACGCCCTGCCGCTGGCATCCTCATTGTCATCTTCGTCTTCCACCACAAATCGACGGCCACGATTAGCTCTCACCTCCTCCACCCCTTCATCTTCCAGCACCGCGTCATCGTCCTCCAAGTCGGTATTTTCCAAATTTTGAATTTCAAAGCAATCGTCGCTGCTGCTTTCTTCTCGTTTCTGTGATTTCGTGAAAGCGAACGTTTCGATTGGAGGAGGTTTAGGTGTCTCCGCTTGCTGCGTTCTCTTGAAGACGCGAGAAGGACTGAAGGAGTAACGTGACCACTCTTCCTCGGAGATTTCGTCGAAATCTCGCTTCATTATTAGGCTTTTTTTCATTACACTACATCAATTTATGGGTTTGCCTGAATTTCTCAGCGTTGGGGTTTATTTGCGAAAACAATACCAGAAAGACAGAGAGAGAGGAGAAAATCCGTATGGACGACTTAAGGAGAAGAGAAAGGATGAAGGAGGTGTAGTCTCAGTTTTACAAAGCAGAGAAGCGAAGAGGCGCCATTTCACTACTTGAGGAATCGAAAGTCGGAGACTGCGTGAGCGGGGAGCTAACTGAGAAAAAGGCGGTACAACCAAATGCCAGGCGCGCACGGAGATCCTTTTTGTTTGTGTCTTGAATGTTGTTTCTGGAAAATATATATATGTCTTTTAGCGTTATTTTAATTTTCATTACCAAAATCAAACATACATTTTTGTTTTTTTAAATCAAAATTGAATTCAAATATTTTTGTTCTTTATTAATTAATTTAAATAAAGCTTATATTTTGCTTTAAGCCAAAAAACAAGAGTGAGCCCAAAATTAAATTCTAATGTTAGTCTGATTCTCAGCCCAAGTGTCTTGTCAAAAAAAAAAAAAAAGTCCAAACTTTAAAATCCAATTGCACCAAACCAAAGTTTCAGCTGAGCCCAAAATTAAACCAAACAAGAGAAGGAGCTCGCTCCATTTAATTCTCTGTGCTAAACTGAGACTAATAGTTATTTTGACTGATTTAATTCCATTGTAAGAATACGTTGCGATGTATTTTCCTTTTTTTTTTTTTTTTTTTTGTTTAACTTATCCTATGATTTGAATATGCTTTGATGAAGTTTTGTTCGTCTTTAAAGTTTCACTCTTTGATTTAAAGTAATATGGACATCAAATAAAATGATTTTAGGACTGTGTTTTAAGAAAAGATTGTTCTTCAAAAACTAATTTAACTTATTAAAAAATGTTGAATCTTAGTCAATTGAATGATATTTGGAAATAATCTAACATTTAGTTAGACCGACAAACAAATTTTTTCTTAACTAGATTGTGAATAAAGAATTATAATGTTGACAATAGTGCGATGATCATTTGCTTGATAATTTTGAAAGACGCTGTATTTTACGTTGATTATTATTATATGATTACTTTTTAATTGTAAAGTTACCAATCACAAATTTCATTAAAATTAATATTCTTTTTTTTTTTTTGAAGATTTGCCCGAAGATATGGAGAGTCGAAGTCCTACAAGGCCATGTGCTTCTTAACTTTGTGATAAAAGGATCGGTATAATAATTAAATGTCTAAACTCAATTTCAATACCAACTAAATTTCCATGCCTTGCTCACCACTAAGTCCAACTTTTCAAAATGTTAGCGGTTGTATGTTGTAGATGAGAAATATGAATAGTGTTTTTTTAATGTTCATTTATTCTGAAATGTACATGCATATGTGATAATTATGAATAGCATGTTCGTAAAAAGACAAAATTAGAGCTCAATTTAGTTCAAATCTCAAATCAAACAATACTTTTCAATGACAATAATTGAGTTTTAGATTCAACCCACTAGCTAGTTCAAAATTGAAATCGACTCATTAGCCACCTCTACCTTATAGATGATCTTACAGAAAAGAGGTAAAATATACTTTTGGGAATTTGCCCCAGTAATCATGAGGCCGTGAGTAACAGAATCTTTGAAAAGTTTTTACATATATATAGACATACATACATATATATACATATACATATACATATATATAGGTATAATGATATTGGTAATTAAGCTGCACCCATCTCAAGCAGGTTAAACTTTGAGCAGAATTTGGCTTAACAGATAGAAAATGCATGTAGGAGACTAAGAAGTTAATTATACAAGGAAAATTTTCAGCGGTACAAAAAGCCTTTATAAGTTGGACTCCAGTAGTCTGATCCTGCGTTCTCACGGTAAATTTGAGGTGTACATGATAGAGGAACCAAACAAAGACCTCTGCTTCTCAGATCAAGCTTCATCTCTCCCTTATCTTTTCTATCCAACGCTCCCCATGGATCCTGCAAATATTTCATTAAAATAACCAATAAATTAAATATTCATTACGATTTATTAATTATGCGTGTTTTGGAGCATCTTATAATTACTCGTTAATTATATAATTAATACCTTGTGTGAACTAGACTTCATGTAAGGGTTGCTTAAAAGCTGCAAAAGAACAAAGGAATAGAAAAGTTCAGTAGTTGTGACAATCCTTGAGAATAAGCCAGCTGTAGCTCTGGTATTTCTGAAGGCAGAGACATGTACATATATGTGTGTGTGTGTGTGTGTATGTATGTGCACACACCTGAACTTGCTCTTGTAGAAACTTGATATATCCAATGGCTTCTAGCAGTACTGAAGCAGTATCGGTCTGGAATTAATTGAACCCAGAAATTTTATTAGAAATAACTGAATATATATATATATATATATATATATATATATATATGTATAAGAGTGAGAAATTTAGAGGCTATTCTTGGTAGGTTCATTTATAGTTACCTTTCCGAAAGGTGAAACTATTTGCTGAAGGGCAGTGATTCTATCACCGAGCTTCACTTTTGGGGCCTGAAATTTTTTAAGTTCATGGGTAAATGCTCTCCACAAAGGCATATATAAGCATGAATATTCTGTTTTTACCTTTTTAACTTTTTTTAATATATATATATATATGTATATATCTATAAACACATATTTACCTTGACGGATGAATTAACTGTAGAGTTTTCATGCTTGGGTTTTTTCAATGCTGCATCAGAAGTTTCTTCAGATCTCTTCTTTTTCCCTTCATTTGTGAGAACTCCACCTTGCATTCTCCCATTAGCTTTTGTCTGCATATATTATGATTGTTATTTAGACTAGTGTCACCTTAGAATTCAATAATCTAATCATAATGGTTTCACAACAAACTAAATATCTGTATATACATATATTATACTAAAACTTTTTTGTGTTTAATTATATGACTAATACTCACTCTAACTATTTATACTTCTTAAATGAGCAAAAAGTTCATCATAAATAAGCTTTAGCATCTAATTAACTTTACTTCCAAAGAAGAAATTAAAATATCTAGTCTATGATAAGAACTAAAAGTTAATAATTTACAAGGTTCAAATTAAAGAGTTACTAATTCTTTTAATGGAGTCGAAGACTTGAGTTCGAATTCTAAATCCAGACTCTCTGTGAAAGAAAAGAATCGGAGATTGATGAAATTAACTACATAAATTTAGTCGAGCTTACCGGAGTAGTAGTAGGCAGGGCTTGCTTCTTAGAATCGGATAAATGGAGAGGCTTAGTGCATGGTCTGGATGCATGAGCATCAATTAATGGCTTGGTTAAACGACTAGGAAAATGTAGGGGTGAATCTGCAATTGTACTTGTAGTACTTAGACACGGCAGTGCATATTGAGACATAACATAGTTGTCTACACCTTCTACCACCACTGAATTATTATTACTGTTCACACCAATATGATATCCAATATTTCCATACCCGCCAATCGAAGACGAAGATCTTCTGTTTAAATAAGCAGTTGTGGGTGCTTGATCAATATTATTTATGATGTGATTATGATCTTGATTATTTTCCACTTTCAAATGATGAGGAGCATAAGACAACAAAAGATTCGAACCAGTGGACGGGCTGATTAGTGATTGTTTAAGTTGAGAGTAGTGATTGTTTGAAGAGTTAGAGAATTTATTAGTAGCCAGAGAAATGTTGCAGGAGGTCGTGTGAGGATCAAAGTGGGTGGTGGTGTTGATTTCTTCTGGGTCTGGTGGTGCAATAGACCAGTTGCTAACCAGGTTGGAGAGTTTGGTAAACCTAATTTGATCAGTTTGATTTGGGTGATCAAAGTTTGAGAATTCCCAATTGCTTCCCACTTTCTTTAAGTAGTCATATGGAGCTTCCAGAATCCCTGTTGATACGCTCTTGGATGATAATGGATCAACCAGGTTCTCCCCAACATCTTGATTGTTGCCCAATTCTCCATTACTCCCACCATGTCTGCAGATTTAATATTGTTACTCAATAAAAAACCAAATAAAATATTATTATCAGATTAATCATCAAATCCTAATTACCGACCTACCTAGATACCAATTTAATGGTGGATCTATTATATATTAGTAGATATAACATAGTGATCGCCTTCGTGTGTGTATGTACATGTGTATGCATGCATACACATATAGAATAAACTAACTATATAGGCGCCCTTCTGATTAACTAAAGCTTCGCCTCCTGCAGATGTGTGTATGCGATTGTGATCTACAAATTATTTTGGGGACGCAAATCCTTTTATTTTGATCTCTCTTCGTTCTATTCAAATTGATCATATATCTTTTTACATAAAATAAGATATACGTATAGCATATATGTGATATGTATATACATATATTCATGAATAAAACAAAGAACAACTAAATTGTATTTAAGGCCTACTTTTCCTAAGACTCATATAAATATGAAATCACAAGATCACTGATCAAGAACGAGCTGCAAACAAAACTGAAGACAATAGATTAACTCCTGGAAACAAAAGAACACCAGGGGTATGTGTAGTTCTTATTTAATTTATGTGTTCTATAGGTGCGTATATGTTTATTTATACTCACCAACATATCTCTAGGTATAATTAAATTGGCTATATATTAAGTTATAAAAATCTGCAGCTGCCTAGTCTTTCATATATAAATTTGTACGTTTCTTCAATGTTTTCTTTTAATTTTTGTTTCCAAGAATAGCTGGAAAGATAAGAAATGAAAATGAAAATTAGAAAAAACCAACCAAAAAAAAAAAACTATTATCCAAAGAATAGGAAATAATGATGTGTAGCTGGCCAGCTCTAGAATACTTTTTTTTTTTTTTCTTTCTTCCTAAGCAGATTCTTAAACATGCATCAAAAACTACATGCAATCATGCATATCATTAAAGAAGGTACCATCTTTATTAAATCTTATCTCATCTAGTCGCTCAGAATAATTATATAAGAAGAAGAAGAAAGACTTACAATAAAAGATGGGTCCAGAGATGATTATCAGAAGCTGCATGTTGGTGTTCAGGCATGAAGTCGTTAGAAGAAGCAGACTCAAGGAGTGGGCGAGAGGAGTCGACGGTGAGTCCAGAGTGATTGGAGGCATTAGTAAACGAGGTGGAAATGGAGACATCATCCTCACAAGAAGAGTTATTAGAATTAGGGTTTTGTTGTTGGTGCCAGCAGGCGGTAGTCCAGGAGGCGGCATGATTGTGATGATGATGAAGATCCCAAGGCCAGTTTTGTGGCGTAGAGGAGGAGGTAGCAACGGAGCTCTCTGTGCATTCTTCAGCCATATGTATATGTATATGTATATATAATAGTACAGGACTGGACGAGAATAGGAAGAAGAAGAAGAAGAAGAAGAAGAAGAAGAAGAAGAAGAAGAAGAAGAAGAAGAAGAAGAAGAAGAAGAAGAAGGAGAAGATGTAAAGGTGTTTTGTTTAGATATGGAGGGGGTGGTGGTGGAGGATGGAATTTAAGGAGGGGTATATATCCATTGCTGGTGACGTAACTTTGTAGGTTACATCAATTATAAGGGGAGACAATAAAATATGCAACCTCAGTTTTCCCACTACATATATGCTTCATGCCCCAATTATTTCACATCTATACTTACACATATACATAGACATCCACACACACACACACATATATTCATATATAAATATACAGCTCTCTCTCTCTCTCTCCCTCTCTCCTAGCCAGGACTGCCAATCTGATGTAAAATTTGATCGTCTTTATACATTACAGTCTTTCTCTGGGTCTCAGCGTTAATTATGCTAATTTTAATATATGTGGATAAAAGTTTTATATATATATATATATAATCGTGACACTACTCCGTCGTAAGCAAAAGAAAGAAAGGAGATACACTGAGTTTCTAGGTGTAAATCTACGTGGTTTAATTAAACGGAAACTAGGAGCATTTCTTGATAGTGTATCTTAGCTTATTTCCTCAATAGCATGGAAGTGTTTTGATACTGCTGTACTAATTGATTTTAATGAATTTTTAATTTTATATATAATTTTTAGAGAAATAAAAAAAAAAAAACAAGTCCAATTTATATTGTCTAATTTATTTTTATAATTAAATAAATAAAGTATTGCTGATACATTTTATTTTCTCCCAATTTAGAAGAACAAATTAATTAATTTTGAAGATTAAAAAGAGATGCTAATAACTTTAATCTAAACAAATAAAATGACTTTAGCTATTCAATTTTTTATTCTCAATCTCCTTATATTATTTTTTATATATAAAAAAAAAGAAATCTCGAATATTATATCGTAAGAGGGAAAAAATGTGTGTCTGTGTCTGTGTGTGTATATATATATTGAATGATATTCTTGCATTTGATTATTGAACAAGATCTTTAATTATTACTAATTAAAATTAGAATTTTTAAGCTTGTCATTTAACGAGGAATAGGGTAATGCAGGAGCATTAGCTTGGTTAAACAAAATGGATTTTAACTGGCAGGCATGCCGTGACACATTTTAAATTCCTTTCATGTCTTCTACTGCGCCGTGCACGTCTCTCTTCGTACAATATCATTCTGCTGTGTTTGGTTTCTTATAGAATTAAATCTGTCCAAATCAAGTAATATTTTTATGAAATTTATGTAAATATATAGTGGTTATAAGAGTTTATACGTATTCTTTTGACTAAAGTGACGTTGTGATGGAAACCACTATAGTAATTTGTGGTCAATTTCTCCTCCTTAGATATTCAATTAACACATGATATATGTATATCAGACAATATATATATATATATATATATATGTATTTACATATTTAATTACCACTGTTTGAATGTGCAATGACGTTCAAGAAAGAGAATGATTATATGTTATCTAATTTCCTTGTACAATAATTTGTTTTTGAATTCACTTGTTGGGTCGAATTTGTATATAAAAGAAATTATAATATTCGTTTGAAATTATATAATTACCATATACATAATATATATATATATATATATATATATTCCCTTGCATGGTAGGATGTCCACTCAGCAAAAACAAAAACAAAAACAAAAAAAAAAAAAAAGAATGAAAATATGCAGGATGTCAATTTCTGTGGTCAATAAACTTATTCATTCAGTCTGTGGAAAAACAGTTGACTTCCGTCGCTTCAAGCGTGCGCTATAAAATCTAAATACATTCATTCTCTCTCGCCCCTCAAAAATTTCAAACTTACCCTCTGCAGCCAACGTGAATATGTTACATTTGTCAAAAAATGTTACATATAAAATCAAAACTTAATTAAAAAAAATACAAAAATAATTATTTAATAATTTTTAGACAAAAAAATAATTACTTAATTAATTAAATTGATCTTCAAAGTTTATTTTGGGTCATAAACCATGACATTCTTTCTCATCAAATTTTGATTTATATCTCCAACAAACAGTCTTTTCTGAATTGATTTAAAAGAAGAAATTTAATAAAACTTGTTCTTCTATTGTCAAATCCATATATAATTGAAAAGCATTAGATTTTGAAATATAAACTAAAGCTTGGAAGAATATATGTGTGTGTGTGTGTGTGTGTGGGATACTACAAGCCACAGATATAATTGTTAATTTGTTCGGATGATTTAGATTTTAGTTATTAAAGCACGATGAAGGAAACTATATAATCAATTAATTAGTGTGAATTTGGCACCAATTATTATGCATTGCCAAAGGGCCCAGAAGCTTTTCTACAAAATTCAAAAAGCCTACGTCGCTAATTAAATCATGAGTTTAAGCAATAATTAACTCTACTGTTAAATGGAAGTATTAATATATATACATGTGTGTGGGTGATAAAACCTTATCCAATCAAAGAATTTGTTCAACTTTTTAATTCAAAACTTTATTCCAAAATATATTTAGATACTTTTTAAAAGGAATTTTATTAAACAACATATGATTCCATTAAAAAAAAAAAAAAAACAATGCCATATGGTATCTACATTCAGCATAAGCATAGGTTTGAAATCAGACCAGATGGGTTCGTAGATGAGTAAAAACTAAATTATGACAAATTTTCAGATAAAAGATGGGATTGGTCCGGACTAGATAAAAAAGAAATTAATTACTGCATTAAATGTCGGTAACATCACATCGCATGACCTTGACTTTTTCCATATTATATATATATATATATATGTGTGTGTGTGTGTGTGTGAGAAGAAGAAATGAGACGCACGACCGAAATTCAAAAAGAAAAATAATAATAATTATTATTGCATTAAATATGGGTATCATCACATCGTACGCCCGTGATTTCTATATACATATATGTATATACGTAAGGAAAATCAATAGGAATGAGAGAGAGGAGACGCATGCAGAGGAAAGAGAGAAGGAAATCACCATGCAGCGCCGAAACCGATAAGTGAGAGGAGAGAGGAGACGGCAGACACCGACAGAGTCAACCAGTCACGACGGTCGGGGGAAGCAGAGGAGACGCACGGCAGCACCAACCACGAAGGACACAAGCGAGAGAAGAGATGCACCATGGAAGAGTAGGAAATGCACAAGTCTCATTTTAAGTTTTTTTCCACTTTACAGTTTTATATATATAATGATTTTACAATCCAGACAGACTGAAATATATCAGACCGGGATTTGCTCAGCCATACGAAGTGTAAGAAATCAAAAAAGTTGAAGACATGAAATTACAAGATGAGATTTGACCTGCTGTAATTTCATTAATTTTAAATTAAGAGTGTGTGGATTGTTGAACAACGATTATTTGACTTGAAATGTAAAATTACATAATTGGATAATACAAACTCAAGATCTTTCATGAAAATAAACAGATATAAATAATTTGATTGCTAAAACAAATAATATAATTAAATACAAATCGTTAGATCTTAAAAACACTAGATTTAGAGACTGTTACCCGCAAAAAGCTAATAACAACTCCAACTCTTCTTCAAAAAGAAAAAGAAGATAAAGTAGGAATAGAAGAAAAGTGGGGGAAGGTCCATTCTATGTACATGTGTACAACAATACGTATTATTAATCTTATCCTATACAAATATTAATTAGTTCTATTTACTATTAATTTTGAGATTAATTGTTGAATTAATGATCGGTTTTTTCTAAATAATCTATGATACCTGTAGAGATTATTCATACTCTTGAGAAAAATAAAGGTTACCTTTGCATTAAAAAATTGGTCGTACATTACTCTCATTTTTCTTCAAGACACATCAGAAATAATATAATATTTCTCACTTTGGCCTCTAAATAAATGTATTATTATTATTATTATTATTCAATCATATTTCTTTCTTTGTGGGAAATTATTAATTAATCATACTTGGTAAATAATAATATAAAAAGATATGGCTGCCATGGTCTCTCTCTCTCTATATATATATATATATATATGGTTATATAAAATAAGTCAAGGTGAAGGATGGTCCAGTTGGTAGGTGTTATAAAATGGTGACTCTCAACATCAATACATTTCTGCATCAAGTTCCACTTTGAATTTTTATTAATGGCACTTCTTTTGTTTCTTTTCCCCACTTTCATATCATAATTAGCTACTTACTCTACATGGAGAAGTAAGTTTCCTTTTGCTTTCTAATTCTTTTGTTACTTTTATGTCAACCTCACATGTTGCAAAACCATTTACCAAAGTTTTGCTTAATTTTTAATTTAATTTAGTTTTAGCAAACAATATATATACACGTCATTTAATGATATTTATATTCAAATGATAATTAATTTATATAATACAATAATTTGTCATTTTGGTAATTTACATCATGAATAGTTATTTTGGTAATTTACATAATATAGCCAAAAAAAAAATTATACTATTTATATTAACTTTTACTGTAAAGAATGTTATTGAAATATTTTTAAATTGTGCAAATTGATTAACAATAAGTAACAATATAATAAATTATATAAACATATATTCAACTAACGTTAAATTAATTGATTGTAAGATAAATTAATTTTGCTTCATAATTTGCTTTATTACTACATACATATATTAATATTTTTAACGAAAAAAAAGTATGGTATACTTTTATTGATTGATAAACTTGTAAGATATATATTAAATTAATTAATTTTATTTAATAATATGTCTTAACGTGATGAAAATGATATCTAACTTTATATATATAATAATAACTTTATATATATATATATAAAATAATAATACCTTCGGTTGGTATGTTGGCTTTGATTTGTAGGTTGTAATTAAATAGATAATTTTTAAAATATTTTATCAAATATTTTTAATAATAAATTATTTTAATAATATTTATAAAATTCACAACACAAACTACAATTATCTTCAATACCATAAAACATTTGATTACTTATGAGAAAACACACCTAATAATTTTCATTTATTTTTTGTTAAGTTTGTGTTTTTACTTTCCTCTTTTTTCTAAAATATGTTATTTAATTTTTACTTTTTTAATTTTCACCCACATATTATTAATACGAATTAATAAATTTGATCCTAAAAACACCCATCTCCAATTATTTTTATTTTTATTTTTATTTTAACCAATAATGAGTAAATGGGTGATTAGAATATTTAAATTCATATTATTTAATGATTACTTTTGGAAAATGATGGATTAGGTGGGAGGACAAATTCATGTGATAGGCTAGGCGG
>NW_019011483.1:0-19581 GCF_000150535.2 Carica papaya | reverse complement strand
AGATCAAGAAAACCAATATCCAAATCCTAAACAGCAGGAGGGTGCAAGTAAGGTTATCTCCTAGATCCCATCAAAGTTGCTAATAGAGGTTAACCCCATAGAATTTTTATTTCTTTATTTTAAATTATTTATTTCATTTTTATGAACCCTAGAAGAAATAGACATTCCCGCATCCCTATTGAGCATTCTAATTTATTATGTAAGAAATATAAATCTTAATCATCATTTGCTTCCACTATTTTAATGTATATTCTTTTCCTTAAGGTTTCAGGCTTTTACAATCTTAAATAATTTTAAATTATTTAAATGAGATAATTTAATAAATTGATTAGATATAATAAATAAGAACTTAAAGAATTTAAAATAAAGTGCTTTCTTTTTTCTTACTTTTCTAAGGTCAATTTTAAGAATGTAAATATATACCTCTAAACAAATATCTGAAAGATAACCATTTAAATTTAATATCCTTTTATATTATTATTTGATTGGTAATAATGGTATGATGATTTTTCTTAGGACTAAATAAATTTATGTTAAATAAATTTATCTAAACTAATGGATCAATTAGTTATTTTATAATTTTTATCAACTTTCGATTTTTGTATCAGTGGTCAGTATAATATTCTTACTGGATTAGTGTAACTCACTCCCCATTTTTAACAATTTTAGATCAAGAAAACCAATATCCAAATCCTAAACAGCAGGAGGGTGCAAGTAAGGTTATCTCCTAGATCCCATCAAAGTTGCTAATAGAGGTTAACCCCATAGAATTTTTATTTCTTTATTTTAAATTATTTATTTCATTTTTATGAACCCTAGAAGAAATAGACATTCCCGCATCCCTATTGAGCATTCTAATTTATTATGTAAGAAATATAAATCTTAATCATCATTTGCTTCCACTATTTTAATGTATATTCTTTTCCTTAAGGTTTCAGGCTTTTACAATCTTAAATAATTTTAAATTATTTAAATGAGATAATTTAATAAATTGATTAGATATAATAAATAAGAACTTAAAGAATTTAAAATAAAGTGCTTTCTTTTTTCTTACTTTTCTAAGGTCAATTTTAAGAATGTAAATATATACCTCTAAACAAATATCTAAAAGATAACCATTTAAATTTAATATCCTTTTATATTATTATTTGATTGGTAATAATGGTATGATGATTTTTCTTAGGACTAAATAAATTTATGTTAAATAAATTTATCTAAACTAATGGATCAATTAGTTATTTTATAATTTTTATCAACTTTCGATTTTCGTATCAGTGGTCAGTATAATATTCTTACTGGATTAGTGTAACTCACTCCCCATTTTTAACAATTTTAGATCAAGAAAACCAATATCCAAATCCTAAACAGCAGGAGGGTGCAAGTAAGGTTATCTCCTAGATCCCATCAAAGTTGCTAATAGAGGTTAACCCCATAGAATTTTTATTTCTTTATTTTAAATTATTTATTTCATTTTTATGAACCCTAGAAGAAATAGACATTCCCGCATCCCTATTGAGCATTCTAATTTATTATGTAAGAAATATAAATCTTAATCATCATTTGCTTCCACTATTTTAATGTATATTCTTTTCCTTAAGGTTTCAGGCTTTTACAATCTTAAATAATTTTAAATTATTTAAATGAGATAATTTAATAAATTGATTAGATATAATAAATAAGAACTTAAAGAATTTAAAATAAAGTGCTTTCTTTTTTCTTACTTTTCTAAGGTCAATTTTAAGAATGTAAATATATACCTCTAAACAAATATCTAAAAGATAACCATTTAAATTTAATATCCTTTTATATTATTATTTGATTGGTAATAATGGTATGATGATTTTTCTTAGGACTAAATAAATTTATGTTAAATAAATTTATCTAAACTAATGGATCAATTAGTTATTTTATAATTTTTATCAACTTTCGATTTTCGTATCAGTGGTCAGTATAATATTCTTACTGGATTAGTGTAACTCACTCCCCATTTTTAACAATTTTAGATCAAGAAAACCAATATCCAAATCCTAAACAGCAGGAGGGTGCAAGTAAGGTTATCTCCTAGATCCCATCAAAGTTGCTAATAGAGGTTAACCCCATAGAATTTTTATTTCTTTATTTTAAATTATTTATTTCATTTTTATGAACCCTAGAAGAAATAGACATTCCCGCATCCCTATTGAGCATTCTAATTTATTATGTAAGAAATATAAATCTTAATCATCATTTGCTTCCACTATTTTAATGTATATTCTTTTCCTTAAGGTTTCAGGCTTTTACAATCTTAAATAATTTTAAATTCTATGATTGTTCAAGAGCTTTTTGATCTTCTAGCCCTTTTAAATGAGAACATATCACCATGCTAACTCGGTGCCACACGGGAGGCCACGCTGGCAATTCGCGTGACCGCAATCGGACGGTCCAAATGCATTCCCTCGTGCGTGGACGGTTCGGACCCGTTCCCTCCTCAGGCACGATCGGGTAGTCGTGATTAAATGTGATGAACGGTTCAGATTAAATCGCGATGAACAGTCCAGCTTCATTTCATCTTTAAACGCAATCGGACGGTCGAGATCAAACGCAATAAACGATCCAGATTTAAGGAAGATGGGTATAAATATCTCATATCATACCGAATCCGAACCTTAGCTGCCAGCCCCCTGCTGGAGAAGAAGAACCAGTCGCTGGAGAAGGGAGCTTCCCACCGCCGCGCCGGAGCCACCTCTGATCGCCAAAAAAGATAAAAAAATTTCTATCAGCTCGGAATTTGATTTTGAACACCCCCATGGCCAAATCAGAGTAAAAGGAATGGTGGATGAGCCGAAAATTGCGGGTAAAGCTCGGCGACGCTGCCGCGAGCAAAATCTAAAATCGCCTCCCATGAGCCCCTTCCTGTTTCCTATTTTGTGCAATTTTTCTACTATTGTATTCACCATTCTGTTTTCTACAAGTTGATCGAGAAAAAACATTCAGCCGCGAAGGTGAGTCAGCGGAGCCGCCGCATCGAAAATTTTTGCAGCCAGTAAGTTTTTATTTTTCGACTTTTTTCGACTAACCGATGTCCCCTAACATGTTTTCTCGCAGTGATGAGTATAAAACCGACCGAAAATAGCCAGTACGAGGCAAACTGCCGCCGCAGGCGGTGGTTTTGTCGTTGGAGCACGGCGATATCGCTATGCTGGAATTCTAAAATTGGCTAAAAAATATTTTTAACACCGATATTAGATTTTTTGAGGTATTTTTAGGTACATGAAGTATATTTTAATCTTCATAAGAAAATTTAGAAAAATCGGGAACCGTCAGTAAGCGCAGTAGAAAATTCAGTATTTCAGATACCTTCTTCAGGTAATAATCCATCACCTATTCCATGTGATGGAATTGAAGTTTAATTATCAATAATATGATATTTTGCGTAATTTATAAAACTTTAAGACTTAATTATAAATTACTAATGGAGCCAGAACCAGTTATTTATTATTGTTTGTCATGTTTGATTTTACAGCTTTAAATGCATGATAATTTACTGAAATTCGTAAAATAATTGAGTTGTATTTCCTTGATGTATGTATTGTTTGTCTTACGCTGATTTATGGTTAAATTGTAAAACCGAAAATCAAATATAAACGAAAAATTAATTGGTTAAGTGAATGAATGAATGGTAATCTTACTGGATATCCTGAGAGATGGTGGACGGACAGAGTACATAAGAAATCCTACCGTGAACGTCACCTCATACCGGACAGAGTATCGAAGATTGATATTTTTGGTGCTCATACCGAACGGGGTATGGGGACGACTTGTTTCATCCTCATACCGGACATGGTATCGAGGGATTGTATTTTTGAAGCTCATATCGGACGGAGTATGAGGACAGCCGGTTAGTTGATAAAGTTGGATGTTAGTTTACGCGTTGTGGGACATCCTTATGGAGCCCCATAGATACTAGTAGGCAAATAAAAAATGAAAGTTGTTATTCTTACTTACTTGAATATGAAATTATGATATTGTTGAGTTATTGTCTCTATAGGTCGATTTTGAAAATTTCGCAATGGTAAGTGTGCAATAAATGGTTTTACTTATGATAAATGAATTTATTTAAATTAATAGCTTTATTGGTTGTTTTTATGATTTTTATCAACCTTTAGTTTTTATATTGGGGAGTAGTGTGATATTTTTACTGGGTTAGTGTAGCTCACCTCTTCATGAACTATTTCAGATCAAGAGGATCAAGATTCAAATCTCGATCAACAAGAGAGTTGTTAATAGTTTACTACCTGGACTCCTTCAAAAATTAGTGAAGGTCGTGTTAAGATTCTCAGTTGTTTACTTTTTGTTGATTTCTTTGATTTTTATTTATTCTTTTAGAATGAATATTTTCATAACTTTATTATGTATTTTAAATTATTGTGTAAGAAATGTAAACATTGACTTTATTATTTCACTTCCGCATTTAATTTATAATTTATTTTTTTAAAAATTTCAGGTCGTTACATAAAAAGTAATTGAATTTTTGAATAAATTATAGAATTATATATAAAAAGATAGTCCTAGAAAAACATAATTTTTTTAATAAATTATATTACAGAAATAGAAAGAGATTTTTTATATCCCTTGAATAAAATAAAAATAACTTTAAACGATAAATTTTTTTTTTTTATTTATGACCAAAAAATTGAAAAGAAATAAAATAAACGGGTTATTCCTACATTTCTTTTATTTATTTTAAAATAAATTAGCACTTGCTATTGTTACGTACATGATTACGATATTGAGCATGCAAAGGGCAATGGAGTGGAAAGTAGTCGGTGTTGATGTGACGTCACGCACATCCCTTATCTGAATACAAATGATAATTTAAATAAATGGTGGGACCCGCCTTTTTTTAAAGATTAACCAACCAACAAAACAACCAGACTTAATAAAGAATCGGTGAATCGCACAAAATTAACGGTGAATAACTTCATTTCTTTTTCTTTTTTTTTGGTGTTATTTAAAAGTCACCGACTTTCTCTCCCACAATTAAAAGCGTGACCTTTCAAATAATCAAAAACGTGTTTGACTTTGCGTTTTCCTCTTGTAGATATTCGAACCCGAGACCTTGAACTCATAAGATTTGACTTTTCTTAATTTTTATTTTTTTTCAGAAGAAATTGCTGAAAATTCATTCAAGAATTATCTGCAACAAGAATGGAAGGGTTCCTCAACAAAATACTGTTTAACCAAGTTAGCAAGACTTCATTGTGTAAGAGTTTCAAGCGAGTGACAAATAAAGCTGCGAGTCTGTTGCAGGATTTCTATTTTTGATTTAACAGTGTTGATTTTAGAGCTGACATTCCCTGTAACCTCTTTATCCCAGTCTTTCAAAGATTCCCCACAAGCATTAACTTTTTCAACCAGAGAGAGCATGGTGACCCCTAGACCACGAATCAGCAATAACAACTTGACAAGAGGATTTTCTTAATTATTAAGGTAGCCCGGTAAACTGATAACAAGTTTTATGGTCTTCTTCAATGAGTAGATCAACATGGTGAGTTGAATGAGAGAGTATGTCTACAACTAAATCGTCTTTCCACAATACACAGAGACCTCCAGACCTATTCTCTTCGTAACAAGAGCAGTCAACCACAAACAGTTTATGAAATCCCAGATTATCGTCAACGGACACCATTTCCTTCGCCAATTTCTTTTGTTTCCATTAAGAATAAAAAGGAATGGAGATCCTCTGAAGTTTATTAATTGCTGCGGGCCTCCTTAACCCACGACAATAATAGCTAATTAGATTCATGGCTTCCAGCGGGGTTGCGTTGCAACTACCGCAGATAGATCTGCAGGTACCTCACTGTTTGTTTCTCTAATCGCTTTAAAAGTTCCTGTCTAAATTCGCTTAATCGTGAAGAAACATCACAGATTCTTCAATTTCATAGGTAGGGCATTTTACCAGTTTTATTATAATTCTCCAGATGTGGCGATATTGCACGTTCCTTATTGGTTGAGCCAGAGACCGTCTTTGCACCCCTGCGAGCTCTTCTCTTCCATTTATTTGATCCCCCACTGCCAATCTGCTCCAGGAGTGAGAGAATTATTCTTTTTTCGTTACCAGCACCACGCTATCTCACGAAACCAGGGGGATTTCAGTTTTACATGACTGAAAGAGTTAAGTGTCTGAGCTTGTGAGCTGGGCTGGAGTTCTTGGAGATAACCCGAGCCAATTATTAGTAGCTGGGTTAGAGAATGAACTCTGAACTTGGGGTTGTAGCAGAGAAGTAAAAGAGATCGAGCCTTTACCTTCGTCCAGCCCAGACCTACTTCTTTGAAATTGAAATTTTTGTTTCTTAGTTTTTAAAATATATAAAATAAGTTCTTATATTATTTTATACATTTAATAAAATTCATATAATTGGAAGAGTTCATGGCATGTTAACAGGCTCGCCTTTTGTAGCCCAAAAAACCCTTCATCCTTGGCTTGAGAGGGGTAGACATAGAAACATTTAATTTTATCCTCAAATAAAAAATTATATTTCTATATCTTTTGCACAAAGAGTATATATATCCAAATCCATAAATTTTGATATGTACATAAAGATGTACACCCATATATATATATATATATGTAAACTACAAAATCCATTTATCATAAATTAAGACTTGGAAGCCTGCTCAAAGAACTCACAATGAGAAGAAAAAAAGAACAAAAAAAGTGAATTTACAGCAGAAAAAAAAAATATATTTTTAAAAAGATTAAAACAGGAAAGACAAGCACATAAGCTGGCATTCTAATGCCCTATTGAGGTTTACACTCTAACAGCAGCTGAATCAAGAGGTTCAATAATTTCCAGAAGTTCATTGGAGAGCCCTGTGAAAAGAATCGAATCTGATTCAATAGGTCTAAATTTGATAAGCGCAGAGGGAACCAAATCCTCATCATCTAGTGTTCTGGCTTTCTCTCCTGGTGCAGGAAAGGAAGGGATCACTTTCCGTCTTACCAATACGGGATCTAGCAGCTCGAACTCCAAACCCGGTTCTTTCAGTGCTGAGCTCACAAACTGAACATAATAAACCTCTTGCATATCAAATTTACAGTCTCTATGAGCCAAATATAGGAAACAATAACCTAAAGAAAACTTTATAGTCTGTCACTTTCACAGCCAGATAGAACACTTTGACAAGAAAATTGCATTCTTCTCAAACATTCCATCTTGGATAGAATAATAAATCCTCGGTGCTTATATCACGGTGATAACACCGGCTCAAAATTACTGATCAGAAATGTTAAAATGCATTCTAATTACTTAACAACTAAATCATTTATCACATTTTGAACTTATTGCTACGTATAACGTGTAAAACACCTGTTGCCACATGAGTTACCATATTTTTGGCAAGTTTGCTTTTTGGAAATTATATTTTCAACTGAAAATTATCTAAAGAACAAAAGAAAAGGAAGCAATAAACAAAAAGTAAGCAATAACTAAGAGGACTAACCTCATACAGAGCACTGGTTGGCTCCCAAGGGAAGAAAATTCCTTGGAGCACCACTCCGTCAGGAAACTGGACACGTATGACAGTCTTCGTGTACCTTTTCCTAGCAGCTTTAGCCTGCTTTTCCTTGTATGATTTAGGGATCAAAAGCTGAGACTCAGCAATCTTTTTCTTCCTCGTATCGGCCTCTCTCTTCAGCTCTTCAGCTGAGAGGTTGTAAAAAGAATCTGGCAACTCAATTTTTGCTGCTACACTTTCAGGCACAGAAAAGAATATGCGGATCTAAAACACAAAATCAATGGTCATAATATAATATAAAAAATTACGATCGAAGTGGTACAGACGGTTCACATGGAAAATTGTAAGGCAAGAAAAGAGAAGAGGACTGCCAAAGAATTCTTGAACAAACAATTTGAAATACATCCATTCTATTATGAAAATGATGACAAACAGGAGAATAGAAACAAGAAAGGATGAATCATAATATCATAATTGACCACACTGAACTAGTCTGCATGACACGGTTTTATAGTTAATTGGGTTCAACTTCCAACAGTTAATTTGCTGTCTGACTTTATCAGATTCCTAATAGTCTAGGTACCACTACTTTCAATATAAGACATAAAGAAGTCCTAGCAAAGTAACTTTACACTTGAAAGAAACAAAAAGTTGAAACAACAAATCGTGAAGCCTTTACATATCAATTTTGGATCTTATAATCCTGATCACAATGTTAGCTAACATGTCATTTGGATAAGAAACAGTGAAGAATAGTGTTAATTATGGTTGCAACGTACTTCTTCAGCAATAGCTACAGGTGGACTGTAGATTTTTTTTTGAAAAAACAAATTGTACTTAAGCTTAACTCCTTATTTTGTCATACTCAGCAACATTCCACTACTTCGTTTCTCTTGTTTATTTATCCTAACCAACTTTCAATTATTGATGTACAAGTGTAAAATGATCAATCAAGCAATAAGACCGAGAAAAACAAAAAACAGAAATATACAAAGTTCAGTTTGGCCAGGCCAACCAGCAGAGAGATAATCCAAATTCACTATAAGAATAAATTGGAAAGTACATATTCAAACTCTAACCCAATACATATAATCCAAGATAACAGAGAAAAATGCCTAGAGATTACTCTAAAAGTTACATATTCCAGAGATATATAGAGAGGGATTTTACTTGTAATTAACTTGATAAACTCAAGTCACAAAATTTGTTTTCTAAAGTTCAACCATGATACAAAATTAAAGGCCTTAGACTATGATCAATAAGTATCCTATAAACTGAGTTTTGCAGAATAAAGAATACCTGTCGGTTTGCCTTCTTCAGCTGAACCACTTCTTCTGAGTTTGCTGGAGTTGCAGATTTAAAATTCTCAGTCTTTTTAGGCTCTTCCTCTGTCTTTCTCGGTTCTAACAATGCTATTGCTTTGCTAATTAAGCTAATGCCTTTCTCACTAGGAGCCCCCATCATTGAACATATCTCCCCACCTTCCTCTTTCAATTCAAATCCTAGAAACTCCAACAGCTCAACAGCTCCTCCAACCTCACCAATAGCCTCCCTTATCTTAGGATTACTCATTCTAATCTTTCTAAACTTTGGATTCTCTGGTTCCTTGACTATGTTCCTCAACAATCTGAGAATCACATCGACTGACCCTTCTGGTGGGTTACCCGAAAGAAATGCACGAACACAAGCCTCCACTTCAGTCTTCGTCTCCGACCCATCATCAGCCAATCTCGAAACATCAGCATCGCCATTTTTGTCCGCTGAGTTACTATTGAGACAGCTCTCTACATGTGCAGATACCTCTTCCTCAGACCTGTAAGAAATCCCGCAAACTGGGCATTCGAAGACATTCAAAGAATACCCATTTTGGGATCTCTTTCCTGAAGTTATCAATGAATCATATGGATCAAACCCGTTTGCCGGTTTTCGATCTGGGTCCGGACTATTTGTGGAACTGTGTTTGTTCTGGTCAGAATTGAGAGGTTTTTGCGGCAAAGGTTTAGAATTTGTAGGTGCGACCGACGAAGAAGAAGAAGACGAAGGGTTCCGCTGTGGAGCGTGAGTTTGTGGGTGGCTGTAGCGGGCAGGAATCGGGTTAACGGGTCCAGATGAAGCAGAGCCCAAGACTCTACTTTGGCCCTTGAATTTACCCGAAGACGATGAAGTAAATGGATTGTTGACTTTCTTCATGAAACCCTTGACCTTATCTTTCATGTCATCCATTTCTCCAACCCAAGAGGAAATACCAACAGTTAGCAGCAAGAATCCAAGAAGTGAACAAGAAAAGCCGGAAAAATGAAGGTCCTAATGAAGAACCCGATGCTTGATTGTTCTGAGCGATCCAATAAAAAGGAGCTTTCAGGGGATGGAGCAATTACTTTCCTCGCTATTTCGAGAGATCTATTATAGTTTTCAACAGGGTATTCTTCTGAGGTTGAAACGGAGAAAGACGTGAAATCAAGAAAGGAACAAAAGGATTGAGAGAAGAAAGATAGTAAGGATATTAGTTGTTCTGGGCGGAAGGAGTTGATATAATAAATTATAAAGAAACAAATATGGGAATGGAGGATGATAAAAAAATGGTTGACTTGGTGAAAGTAGGGATTTTGTTTTTGCAAGACTGTTGTCGTAATATACGGTGTAATTACCGGTTGGAATTATTCCTTTTATTAGAGACGGCTACTGCGACGTAAATAAAAATACTCCACATATATAATCAGGTTTTCTCACAAACAAGATTTTGAACAGAAGACTCCTTATTACTTTAAAAGAAGGTTCAAGTTAAGAGCAGTTAAAATTTCAGTCCGGATCAGAGAATTATATCAATCCAATTCTCGATCCTAAAGATAAATAAATAGCCAAATATTTTTCAATTATTTTCAAATTGCTTCATTTCTTTCAATCAAATCACCACTTAAACACTAATTTTTTTTAGAACGAAAGAAAAAAAAAAAAAAAAAAAAAAAAAAAACACCAAAACAAAACCCAACCAACTTATATATTAAGATTAGAAAAGAAAAAGATACTAATGTTTCTTATTTGCACTACTTTTTCTCTTCTTCTTCTTCTTCTTCTTTCTTAGCGTTGATGATGAGGAGGTACTTCAGAATTCTTTCTAAATGGTAGGAGATTGAGGGATAAGATGATTCAAAAGATAAAGATTGAGGGTTTGTTCTTTCTGAGGAGGTGGAAAAGGAGGCTTCTTTCCGGTGAGCAGAAGGGAAGAATTGAGGTAGAGATTTTTTAAGAGTTTCAAAGAGTTGGAGAATCAAAAGGTAAAGAGTTTCTAGGACCTTTCTCTTTCTCTTTCACTTTGATGAAAGTAGAAAGGCAAAATATTTATGAGACTTTTTTATCTTTCTCTTTGTGGGGAGATTTTGTTATTTGTATTATTATTATTTTCTTTGGTAAATGGAATAGAACACTAAAATTTTAATCCCACAAAGAGATAATCATACAACTAGAACCAAAAGTTATTGGTTAAAAGATAAGATTATTTTTTTTCTTTTAATCAATGACTACAATTTTTACCAAGATTTTAACCCCGCAAATAGGGAATCATAAATTGAGTCGTAGTATTCACTCAAAACATACTGACTGATTCATATATATATATATATATGTGTGTGTGTGTGTATATATTTTCAAGCTATAATGCATCAGGTTATAATTAAATATGTAAAGGGTTACATGAAAGGAATGATTTTGGATCCACTAATGGTACCAATAAGAAACGAGTTTGTCCAATTTCTATAGCCCATGGGTTCAGTTACTAAGGCTATTGAATTTGACAAGCCCTAAAACACATTTTAGGAGAACCAAATTAAGATAACATAAATAAATATAAATATAAATATTATTTAATTTATTATTATTATTATTTTAAAATATTTTTTTAAAACAAATAATTTTATATCTCATTTTGACAACTAAACGACACAACCTAACCCGTGACACTCGTGTCATTTTCTCTCGACACTTATTAATTTTTTTTTTTTTTTTTTAAAAGGATAAAATAATGTTCTTTTTTGGTGGATAGAGTTGTTGTTTAGTCACACTTTTATTCTTCGTTTTATAAGCAAAGCCCATAAAAATCTTGAAAGACGAATCACTCAACCCATAAAAATTAAAACATAAACCAACAAAAAGAAAAAGGTTCCACTACCTTCTTACTCATTCAATTTACGCAATTCAATCTAAGAATTTTAAAATAAATTAAATATAAATTTAAAATATGTTGGAATCAAATAATTGTGATTAAATTTAAAAAATAAAAACGTATATAAATTTATAACGAAAAAAAATCTTTATGATTTAAAAATTATAATTGTCTTTTTATATTTTTAATTTAATTTATTATAAAATTAAAAATAACGATTTTAATTAAAAATTCATATTTTATTTGATGTATTAAATTTTAATATTTATTTAATATAAATATACTACTTAACTAAAATTAATTAAATTGGTAGTCATTAATACATAATAAATCTACATATGTATATACACAGTTGATTAAAACTCAATATTTAATTTTAAAAATAAATTTTTATTTAATTTATTATTTTATAATTTCTAACAAATACAAATTAAATTCCTCAAACTCTTTGGTCCATCCTTAGTTTTTATATTATATCCAATGAATGACTTCATTTTAGGGGAAGGTGCCAATGTTCAATTTGTTTAGTTTTATATATATATATATATAAACCCACCATAAAAAACGCCAATTCTTTTTTTTTTCTAAGTGTATAACAAAAGGTTATATGTATATATATATATATACACACGTATGTATAAACATATGAAGCTTGAACCAAAGAGGAAATGATTAAACAACAACAATTTCTACCAAATTGACATCTAAGCAGACAAGATTTCGTGATCAATGATATAATATGTGTGTGTGTGTGTATATATATGTATATATAGACCAATTTTAAACAATTATCATTATATTATTCAAATAACTTTTTGGTTCTTGGCCTCGTATTTTGTCATGCATCTTGTCACTTTTGATACATCTTTTTCCCCTTTTTTAAAAGGTATCAATAATCTCACACCAGAATTAATACATGCATTGTCTTTTTTAAATACATACATATATATATATATATATATAATCCCCAATAAACAATGCTTCTGATGCGGGAGTAATCATTACATCACGTCTAATTCATCATTTAAATTTTAGGCTTAATTAACTAATTCAATTATACAAAATGGGAAGTGATTAAATCAAATCATTCTTCCAATTCACATACTTGAAAATTGAAGTGATTAAATTTAAAATGTAAAACAAAAAGTTATAGATAATGGAGGAGAGAGAAGATTCTAAAAAATTCAATCAGGCACCAACTTTTTAAGCCTAATTAAGC
Organism: Carica papaya; assembly: GCF_000150535.2. The sequence continues at coordinate 6,706 of NW_019011483.1, read as the reverse complement.
TTTTAATCCACTCAAATCCACCTTTAATCTAGAACAGAAGCATGATTATGATTAATGTCTTATTTAAACAAGAGAATATTTGTTTTAATTATTGTAATGATATTAAAATAATTGAAATATTATTTCATTTGCTTGAATCAGTTCCTCCTTCTTGGACATTAGACAGCTAGTCAAACATGAGTTGGGATATTCAACTTTTTTTTTTCTTTTTGAAAAGACATACAGTGAAAATAAGGCTTTCAAATCAAAACCCATCAAAAAAACCAGAATTCCAATTTGAAACAAGAACAGAAAATCATAATTTCAAGTTAAACAAAAATCATAAAGAGTAAATTTATTAAGCTAATGTATGCATAAGTTATGAGTTAAATTATCGCTTATTCAATAAAACTATCGAATTCAAATTATTATTACTCAAAAATTTAAACATTGTACAATTGAACATCGACTTGAATCTTTATGTAGAACTCATAATCAACAATCATTCTATATTAGAATTAAATATGAATTTTATCAAAATAATTATTAGAAGAGAAAGATTAACACAGAAGAGATTGAATGATACTAAGATGAACAATTACTACTTTTGGGTGTTTTTGCCAACTCTAAATTAAAAAAAGCTATAAAACTCTTACAACTATAACCCAACAAAAGCACTAAATTAACTACAGTTGCAGCACCCAAAAAATAAAAAGAACTTTTTTTTTTTTCTCACAAGTGCTTTTAGTAATATTATACAGAGAAGGTAAAACAATATAGCTCAAGTGGGAGGTGTAGATAAGGTAGAGAAGAATCTTTAAGCCTTTTTCAATCTTATTGCAACTTTCTTTTTCACTTGTTTCAAGGTTCCCTGTTTGGCATCAACATCTTTGTATTTACCTTTTGAGGGCTTCTTCTTTATAATAAAATATGGAAAGGAACTTCAAGAAAAAATTGAAAAAAAAAGAAAGAACAGAGAGAGATGGTGAGGGAAAAGCAGAGTCCAGAAAACAGAGGAGAACCCAGAAAAAAGAACATTTACCAGAGGAGAAAAGCTTCTTGAATTTATGCCCAAAATTATTTTATCATTTACCATCTGCAAAAGAGAAAAAGGGTTTAGAGATATGAGAATTTTCACGAGGTTCACAAAGAAAAAAGGAAAAGAAAATTTGAAAAAAAAAAAAACAGAGCAAAAAGGGGCATATATGTATATGTATATACATTTGTATGTATCTATACCTTTTCCTTTTTCACACACTTTTCTCAAGAAAGAGAGGAATACAATGAGTAAGGCAACTGCTGCAATGAGTCCAATTAGGATTGCTAGTGTCTTCTCAATTTCATTATCATTGCTATTGTTGTCTGCAAATTAAAAAAAAAAAGAAACACCAATTTATGTAGTACTTGAAAGCTTAATATTATTATATGATCAAAAGCTAAATTAAAAGGAAAAGAAGCAAAAGATTAAATCATTGCGGTTAGTGAATTAGAGAACATTAGCTAAGTTGGGAACGAGCAATACTTGTTGGGTAATTACATGAAATATATATATATATATATATATGATGGTTAGATCAATTAGGGTTTGATAGCTAAACTAATCAAAACTTAATTATGTCATTTGCCATTTAATTGTGATGCTGTACTTGTTTTCGTTATCACTCTTCAATCAATAGGTTTATTATTAAGAACATAACACATTTTATTTTTTTTTTTAAATCTATTCTTAAGAGATTAAAGCTTCAAATGCACTGAGGCGTGTTCTCTAAGTAACAGTTATGAGATAAAAGAAAATTAATAAACATGAAATTGGGATTTGGGTAGCATCACATTGGATCCCTAAGACATTTAATCTAAATGGGTGGGTCCCTAATTCAATGCAACTAGCTAAGTGCTTTTACATGTAATATTTTCTTGTTTATAAAAGTGGAAAATTCAAATAAAATAATTGTACTACCCTACTAGTCAAATATATATATATATATATGTATATATGTATGTGTATGTGTATGTGTATATATTTCCTCCGCCAAAAGTCACCAGGAAATGAACTCAAAACTTTTTTGGTCAGTTTTTTCCTCCCCACTATTTTCACTCTAACCCATTTAATAATATTTATTTTTTCAAATTCAACCCCTAAGAGTAAATTCTTAATGTAAAAACCGTGAACCACAAAGAGCTGTCGACTATTTTAATTCACCAAAAATAAACACCACCATTATTAAAAATTAGATGGACATGACATTAGATTAGTTCATAATTATGATTAGGTAAATAATGGACAATATATATTGAAATAAAAATAAATATTGTTACTTAATTTCAATGTTCTCCACAATCTTATGTGCGAAGGGTAGGAAGTCAATGGGATAGTTTATTTTGCAACTACTTTTGTAGAAACAGAAAATTATGGTTATAATTAGAAAAGATGATTAAATAATTTAATCTCAGATTATGCAAATTACCATCATGCAAAGCCATAATTAAGAGACAGACAAGCTTATATACATTTTCACACGGACGTAATGGTAATTAAACGGAGTAATTACGATGGGTAATTAGTAAAAAAAATTTAAATTAGACCCATTAAATAATAGTAATTAAAACCAGAAAAAACCAGACAATACCAAAAAAGCCACAAACCACAGTTGGGGGTGGCGAAGCCGCTTACCCTTATCGCCGTGGGAGTGACTCCCACCTTCCGAGTAACGCGCGTAGCACTTGGCCAAGAACAAGTCGCCCCACGCGGCGGCCCCACAGTTGGTTTTAAGCCGTCCGATGGCGTCCGACAAGCAATCCTGGCACTCGCTCGGACTCAAGTCTCCTACGCACTGCGCCACAGCCTGTATGTTCCCCGACCCTCCCACCCTGTACGGCCTGTAACTCCCGTCGCTGCTGCTCGCACCCAGGAACCCCAGCACGGCATCGCGTCTAGTCAACGCGTCGGAGTCGTATCCAATCAACGGTCCGCATTTGCTGACAACCACCGTCTTGTCCTCCACGCCCAGGAAAGTCGCGTTGTCGTACTTAATGAAACATCCTTCGAGCTGCAACGCGCCGCCGCATGAGTCGACACAGAGAGTGCCGACCTGACTCACCGCCCGAGCCACGCAGCGGGCGCAGTCGCCGTTGTTGAGGTCGCCACGACACTGGAAGAGGCCGTAAATGGTGTCTTGCTGGGTGGAACCCTGAATGGTAAAGTTGTTAAAGGATGTTAACATGGCTGAGTTGACGAGGGAAGTGAGTATTGAGTTGACGTTGTTCTCGTATGGTGAACCGGGCGCGTATTTCAGCTTTGAACAGCCACCAAAGACGAAGGTTTCTGTTGCAGAGAAAGATGGGTTTGTATGGAGAGTGATTGTGAGGAGAAAGAAGAGAACTTTCTGCGTTATAGACATTCTTCTGGGCTGTTTGAGAGACAGAGGAAACAAGAGAATGGTTTTGTTTGATGAAGATGAAATGGGTATCTTCACAGAGGGAAAAAGAGTTATGGAGGTTTGGCTATGGCAGAGAGAGAGAGAATGGTTGCTTTAAGGAGAATTTACGTAAGGAAGGGAGTAACTTGATATATGCGTCCGTTGCCAATATATCATTATATGCAATCCTGTGTTTTCTTTTATTTTTTTCTCTCTTCTTTTTCGTTATTTTGTTTTCTTCTTTCTTTTACTCTGTTTTTTTTTTTTTTTTATATCAAAATAGTGGAAATTTCAGGTAATTAAATCAAAAGAGTAGGTTAATATTTGTTCGAAAATTATATACATATCATGTGAGTGTACGGCTGATGAATGGTTTTATTTAGACTAACCATATTCTAATTAAAAATAAATTAAATAATTATTGAATGTTAGTAGAGAATCATGGAAACCTAGTAATACAATATTGGTGATGGAGCAATCTGATGATGATCAAATAGATTAATGAAAACGAAGAAAAGAAGAACGAATAATGTTTAAAAAATTGTGATAAGGTTGGAAAAATGATTGATGTTCATGAATAATATATGATTGTTTATGACTACGTATTTAGCATGCCTAATAAAATCAATTAATGGTCTTAGGACAGGTAAAGGTAATACTTGTTCCTACTATTATACGCACATAGTGAAGTCTTATTATTTCAAAGAATTAGCATAATGCTATTAGTAATACTATTCAAATATGAACATATTAGACTTCATATTATTAATAAAAAATAAGAGATCTCAAAATTTTCTATTTGTATAAAAATTATTAAAATTCATTTAAAAAAATTAAATAAATATTTTCATAATTCTAAACTCTAAATTTATAAACATGAAGCACACAATCCAACACTAATAGTGTAACCCTTAAGTCCCCGGATAAGCATGTTCAAGCCTAACTTGATCGGAGTAACCTTGTAACCCAAGTTCCCTCTCCTATCTCTTTGATTATGTATTCAATCTTTAATCTTTAATGACTTTGTCTTCGCTGACTCTTCTCAATAACAATATAATTTAATTCTTTACTAATTCATCGATTTTAGTTCTTAAATTTTAAATATGATAAATTTATTTTTATTTTGATTGAGCGTTAGGTTGCGACTGTATTAGTATTTTTCACCTTATTAGTTTAGAACTTGTTTTTGACATTAATCCTTTTTTTTTTTAATTTGCAATTAAATTTACTACATATTCAATATTTAAAACAATATACTCTGAAAATAATCAAATTTAATAATTTCATACGAAAGGTGTTAAATATTTGTGATGGATATCAAATCATCCAAAAGAATATATATATATATACACACACACATATAATATATGTGATGGTCCAAAGAGAAGGTGACCGCCGTAGGAACATACAGCCGGCCTCTCTCTGGACCCTTTGCCATCCATTTTTTCCCCTTCACAAATCGAAAAAGCAACAGCTTTATCAGTTTCCCATATGAAGCCTCCTCTACCTACCCAAATTTCAATCTGAGCCTTTAATTTCCCTTCAAGAACACTTTTTTTTTTTAAAAAAAAAAAAATTCTTCATATAATAAATAAATTACAAAAACTAAAATCATGGTCAGCCAAGAAAAATTAAATTTGAAGCTTTAATTTTATAGAAAGGTTCGAAGGTGACCCATATATTGTGGCCATATGTACCTTTGGTCTGAATTCTCAAGGGCACATTTTCTAGTCCTTCTCTACTTTTAAAAATTAAACTAATTAACCATGTTGAAGAAAATGTCCATGATTTTGATCTTTCTAAATTTTGACTCACCTAAATACTTGACTTTCAACAGTTTTTGGTCCTTTGTTGACGCAAAGTCCTAAAAAATTTGAAATTAATTAGGACAATAATGTGACATTAGTGCTTGTTGATTAGGGTATGACCTTTATTTTCAAGGTCTAGTTTACTTTCTCTCAAATTTAATTTCTGTATAAACCCTTTTGTTTCCTTTTTTATGGTATACATATATATATATATATATGTGGGATCAATCAATCTATTGATGCCCAAAAATAATTGTTTAGTCCTACAACTGATATATATATATATATATATATATATTTAAATGAGTCTCAATTTTATTTTATTTTATTTATAGTTATATAATCGTGTTGTAGAATTATCAAAAAAAAAAAAAGATATATTAATTATTAGAACTCTATTTCAAGTAGTAATTGTTTAGACTTTTGTGCGGAATCTAAAGTCATGATTAATTATTAACATAACGTAAAGTTATGTTTGATTGAATTAATTTTTATATATTTTATTAATATATGATATAAATATTAATAAATAACACAATTTTATAATAAAAGTCCAAAACGTATAAATAGGTAAAAAAATGTTGACAATCTAATAAAAAAATAATTGAGATAATTTATAAGATAATAATTTGGACCACTCATCTACGTTATGAATTTGTTTAATGGCATTGAAATTAGGTTGAACAGTGAAACATTGATTTCACATCAATCAAACGAGAAAACGAAAAAGTTAATTAAAAGAAATGGTTGTATGCATGAATGATGGAGCTATAAATGAGAGGAATAGGGTTTTGGTTATTTCCTAATTAGTACAGATGAGGGCATTGCACCTTCCATTTTCTATATGAAAAAATCATCCATCTTTGTCGTTGACAATATATATGGAGGGTCCCTAATTTTGAGCTGTAGGTTTTAATAGTTATTATTATTATTGATGTTGTTGTTGTTGTTTAAAAAATATTGAGCTACGAGAAAAGAATTGTATGACCAAATCCGTGCTATAGAGATCGAAACGTTGTATTTCATTAAACCCGCATTGCACTCAGCATAAGATGCAAGTGTCGTATGCATACAACTATAGTCACTTGAGGTACAAATGCCATACTTTTTTTTTAAATATTGATTCGAGCGACTGAATATAAAATTTTAAATTAATTTTTTTTTTATAGATAGTAGTTAATCTTCTTTGATACTTTTAAATTATTTTTTCATTTTTCTTTTTTGTTTTCTTGATATATCTTGGTTGTTAGTAAGGTTATAAGTTGAAAGTTGTGTTTGATTATAATTATTAACTTTAATATCATCATTGGTTAAAAAAAGAATTAAAAATATTTGTATTTCAAGCTTATTATTAGCTGAAACATAATCAATTATAAACCAAGGTTAATTTAGCTCCTATAATTAATTAAATGGAATTGATTATACACACACACACACACACATATATATATATATATATAGAGAGAGAGAAGAGGCGAATATTTAATGTGATTATCCAAGAGA